>JZLH01S0021254.1:43693-59605 GCA_001188425.1 Eucidaris tribuloides | reverse complement strand
AAATCTACAAAAATACTTTGAATATAAAGTCAAAATGTTATGCTGACTGATTTGTGTGGATGTGATAAATTCTGTTTTAGTTTTTTAACCTTGTGAGCTTCTTTTACACATGTCGATATAAACAGAAAATTGAGGAACTTGACTAATTTCAGAAAGAATTTTTTTTACCGCTATTCACACAAAGTGAACAAGTTTTGTGTAATATTAAACATGGCATATTGGTTAGTGGAAAGACAAGAAGCCTAGTATGTTATCTTTGATACAGTTATAATGGAGAAGGTAATCAAATTTTATTTCTACCTTCACAAGTAAAAATGCTCTAGAATACTCCTCTGAAAATGTTGAAGAATCTCACAGACACACATTTCACAAACAAACATACACCTACAAAAAGCAAAAAGCACTGAAAAGCTATGTTAATGGGTTTGCAATATTTGTACAACTTCTTCTAATGACTTCTCTAAGGATTACATATTTTCATTCCTGCTAGATCCAGTACTTTATTACAAGCTTCATGTAAAAACATGATACAGTTAAAACAACACACACAAAAGTCCTGACAAGGTCTTCAACTCATGACTTCTTGAACTGACTCTGGCACAAAAACTTGATATATAATCCTTCTTGTCTAAGCTACTACAACTGCCAATTCATTGCTCCTGAATTAATCTACTGACAGGGTGAACTCAGAAGCCAAGGCTCAAGTTACAACAGAAATCTGTATTTACCGCAGACAAAATTTACAGCAGATTAATTTGGCTGAAGCTTGCGTGATTTAGAAATAAATATGAACTCTGTTTCACGGAATTATGCACATTAAATACAGACCAAGGAAACATTAACTGCACTGAATCTCACTTGCACCCCTCCTGCAGCACAGGAAATATCACTCATGCCCTTTGGCTATTTATAAAAGACATGTCTGTGAAATCTGAAGATCAGTAATTACCAAGAATTTGAAAAATGCACAAAAAACAAACTGCCATATAGTGTATGATCTGTGCTGGGAATTTTTGTCTATAGTAGGAGGAAACAATTATTCAAAGTTTCCAGCTCCTATACTTTGCTGAGGATTCTTAGATGATATTTTTTTTTCTGTAAACCAGTGTACATGTACATGCATTTACACAATGTTAATTTTTATGCATGCACAAGAGACGTCCCACCTTTAAGACTGATAAATAAAACGTACAATATTACTTCCAAAATTAATCTGGTGATCCTCTTCACCACAATTTTTTTCATTCCTTTTTTTTTATTTCATGGTCTGTTGCCAAGTTCTGTTTGGCAGATGTTTTATCGCTGACAGCAGGCCAAACAGCGGTGACTTTGATGGGGCAATACAGGAAGCCTATTACCCTTGCCTGGGCAAACATATCACTGGTATCAGCAGACTGATCGAAAAACCACACAACCACTGACCATGATAAAGCTGGATACATGAGTGGCTGGGTGTCCTACTGTTGAGGCCTGGTGATGGGTGGTTTGTTAATTTATCCACTTATTTATTTGTCCAATTATTTATCAATTTATCAATTTATTTTTATACATTTATTTGTTTACTTATTCATCCATTTATTTCTTCATTTATCAATTTATTTATTTATTTATTCAGTCATTCATTTATTTATTTATTCATCTATCTATTTATTTATTTATTCATTTATTCATTCATTGATTTATCCATTAATTTGTTTATTTATTTATCCATTACCTATTTATTTATTCATTTATCAATTTGTTTTATTTATTTATTTATTTATTTATCTATTCATTTATTTATTTATCCATTTAATTATTTATCTATTTGTGCATTTATTTATTTATTTATTTAATAATTCATGTATTATTCATAAACCTATTATTTAATTAACTAATTAATTAATGTATTTATTTATTCATTCATTTATCTATTCATTCTTATATCAATTTGTTTATTTACTTATTTATTCATTTATTCACTTATTTTCATTCATCTATTTATTGTTTTATTTATTTCTTAATCTATCTATTAATTTAACAATTTATCTATTTACTCATTTAATTAATCAATTAAAATGTATTTATTTATTTCTTTACTCACTGATTTATTCATTCATATATTAATTAATTAATTTATTTATTTATTAACTTATTAACTGATTAATATATTTACTTATTTATTTATTTATTCATATATTTACATGTGTCTACATGTATACGTAATACCAGAAGATTGACCCACAAGGATCAGTTCCTGTCTCCAGATAGTTCCGCTGTCCCAGTTTTAACTTTTTAATCATACAACATTCTTTTGAATTCAAATTTCTGTAAATAGTCAGATTATTGTTATGTGACAGATAATGATGTGTGCCCAGCTGTAAATGGGGAGTGGTAAAATTGAAAAAAAAAAGTGTGAAGGATAGATTTACAGTATGTGAATGTAAGCAGTGTTACCTTATTCTCTATGAGATTAAACAGTGACATATCTATGTTGTTTGCTGGACTGAGCGAACAGGCTCATGGAGAAAATCAACCATACATCAAACATTGATTTTTTTTCCAATGAAGTGAAAATTAAAAAAAAACATTTGAAAGTTTGAAACAAAATGTGTGATGTTTACAATGTTCTCTCAACATAAATTTGATGTCATTGTTTAGGGAATGGAGGTTATCAATTTCTTAGTAAATAAACATCTACTTTTTGTAAATTATGCAAGTTCCATACTTAAAGTGATAGGCTAACATTGTGGAGCTTGAATTTAAAAAATTGTCAAACTTTGATATCTGAGCTACATAGTAGTGTTCAAATGGACAAATAAACACCCTACAATACAAAAGTTCGGAAAGTTACACTGCCAATGGCAAGTTATGCATGAATAAACAATTAAAACTCGGGGCGAGTTTTAATAGCCTAGGTGTACACACAGTAAGTCTATGGGAGGAAATACATGTAGGCAAGTAAATCTGGTCAACATATGATTTTCACTTTTTTAAAGCACTAAATAATCATTTTGAAATACAATTTTTTTCAGGGCGTCATTTTTAGACCTTATCAAAGACAATGGTAGCATGGGGAATCATGTAGCTCAGGTTTTTTTAATTGTGGTAAATGTTAGCCAATACCTTCCTTTAATCATAATATCATGTCCATCTCAGACCACTTGTGACTTGAAAAGATGTGCAGATATACATGTATATGTGAAGTAGTGATGCAGTTTGTTACTCTGGATTATGTAGTCTTAATAACAAATATATTCACACAAACACTTTCATGATAGAAAAACACAACTTACAACATGATGAAATTAGAAATGTTTGCAAAATGATATGGGAACACCCATTTTTAACAGCGATACTCAAAATTTCCACGAACACATCTTTGACACATTGTAGTTTTGGCATTGTTAGCACACAACCAAACTGAACAAGTTCAGTTTATTATCTACATGTATTTCAAATTATCCCAACACAAGTGTAAAATAGGCCAGAAAGTTGGCATTTAACGGTTACTCATTTGGAAAGGAAGCATTCCCAAACTGTCACTTGATCGAGGTGTGAAACCAATTCTACGTGGGGCGGGCGTCGCAGACTTGAAAGAGTTTCCTGATGAGCCACGGTGAGTCGTTACGGTGACCAGACGACAACCCCTTCCTGTGGGGATCTTATCTGACGTGGGGGCGGTGTTGTGATATCTCAAAGGTTAAGGAGGGACCATTTTTACCCCCAAAGAATTCTCACTTTTCTCAGTGGTGTGGCAAGTACGGTGGTTGTTAAAATTTGGGCCATAAAAGTGGACCCGATGAGCATTGTAAATGAGAACGCTTTCATGTAACATTATGTCATTGAAAGTAATTTAATCAAGAATAGCATACTGCAAACGTGGAACATTTCGTGGCGTGGAAATTTTTGTGCATTTCATGCTTGCTGATGATAGCGCCAAATAAAAAACATGCGAATGTTCTTTATTATTTTTTGCTGTTCTTGTTTGATGTTTGGGCTTGGTTTGGACAGTGTGTGTATGCGTGGTTAGCTTCTGAGGTGGGGTTGTGTCCCGCATGGTTGCTTACCTCACTTCACCTGTCCGTGAAATTAAAAACACGCGAAACTTCACCAAACATTGTCAGCACGAAAAATTAATCATGCGAAAATATCCACTTTTACAGCATGTTGTTACTTTACAGTGGTAATATTAATGTGTGTTTTTTTCTTGTAATTTTTACATAAGTTTTGTTTATTTATTGTACTACCTCACAGCCAACTTTGGCTTCTATTAATATATTATATTATTAAAGGTACTATATAACAATGTTTCCAGTTTAAAAAATCTGAGCTACATGATTCCCCATGCTACTAGTGTCTTTGATACAGTCTAAAAATGAAGCCCTGAAAAAATTGCAGTGTAAAACAATCAGTACGTGCTTTAAAAAAGGGAAAATCATTGAGAGACCATTCCAGCTTTTCTCCATAGACTGCTGCATTGCAGAATTTCCTATTCGCCCGATATAAAATTAATTGGCCAATTTGTATCTGCACATATTGTACTATGACAGCATAACTGTCCAAACTTTGTGTTCTAGGGTGTTTAATTTGTCCATTCAAACACTGTCAGATATGTCAGATAGCAAAGTTCAACAATTTTTTAAACGGGTCTTCCACAGTGTTATATAATATAGTGTCTTTAAGATGAAGTCGTGGATGGCTTATGACAATGCAGAATCCACAAGAATCGTGAGAAGTAAGATGTATAACTAGAGCAGTTCGACTGCGCGCAGTCGATGGGTATGCTCCGCAGTCCGGCAGTCCCATCCAACTGATGTAATTTGAAAAGCTTCAACAAGTTACCATGGTAGCAAGACAATAGATGAATAAGCAATGCCCATGTGACCCTTGACGCAAGTTAGCAGTAAATTCCAATTCAAGCAGTTCTTAAATTATCGCGACAAGACTCAATTCGGACAGGAGGCCTTGTGACCTTTGACCTCTGACCTTTCAACTCCAAAATCGAATCATAAATTGGTGCCTATACAAATACTTAACCAAGTTACATCAAAATCGGAAAAGTCATACTCAAGGTTATCACAGTCATGAGCCCAAATCAGACATATTCAAGCCCGGTGACCTTTGACCTGCCCAAAATCTAATCAGTTATGTGGCCTCATAATAATACTTCAACCCAAATAACATAAAAATCTGACAGGCCGTTCTCAAGTTATCATGGTAACAAGCCAAATCAGACATATTTAGGCTCGGTGACCTTTGACCTTTCACTCCAAAATCTAAATCAGTTTATTGGTGCCTATAATAAATACTTCACCCAAGTTTCATCACAATCCGACCATTCCGCGTGCTAAGTTATCGCGTTAACGAGCCAAATCAGACATATTTAAGGCCCGGTGACCTTTGACCTTTGACCTTTCAGCCCCAAAATCTAATCAGATTCATTGGTGCCTCATTATAACATACTTCACCATAGTTACATGACAATCCGACCACCCTCTCAAGTATCGCGGTAACGAGCCCAAATCAGACATATTTAAGGCCGCGGTGACCTCTGACCTTTGACCTTTTGAGCTCCAAAATCTAATCAGTTCATTGGTAGCTCAATAGTACATACTTGGTCTGGTTACATCAAAATCCGATGGGGGTTTCTCAAGTTATCGCGTAACGAGCTCAAATCAGACATATTAAGCCCGGTGACCTTTGACCTTTGACTTTCAGCCCCAAAATCTAATCAGTTCATTGGTTGCCTCATAATACATACTTCACCCAAGTTACATCACAATCCGACACCACTCTCAAGTTATCGCGTAACGAGCCAAATCAGACATATTTAAGACCCCAGTGACCTTGACCTTTGACACTTTGAGCTCCAAAATCTAATCAGTCATTGTGCTCATAGTACATACTTGTCCTAGTTAAATCAAAAATCCGATTGGGTTCTCACGTTATCGCGGTAACGACTCAAATCAGACATAATTTAAGGCCCGGTGACCTTGACCTTTGACCTTTCAGCCCCAAAAATCTAATCAGTTCATTGGTGGCCATCATAATACATACTTCACCTAAATTACATGACATTCCGACCAGCCGCTGTCAAGTATCGCGTAAGCGAGCCCAAATCAGACATATTAAGGCCGGCGTGACCTTTGACCTTTGACCTTTCAGCTCCAAAATCTAATCAGTTCATTGGTGCTCATAGTACATACTTGGACCTAGTTACAATCAAAATCCTGATCAGGGGTTCTCAAGTTATCGCGGTAACGAGATCCGGTAACGGACGGACGGACGGACGGACGGACGGACGGACGGACGGAAGGACGGACGGACGGACGGACGGACGGACGGACGGACGGACGGACGGACAGACGGACGCACGGACGGACAACCCGAAAACATGATGCCTCCGGCAACTTCGTTGCGGAGGCATAAAAAGCATGAAGAAAGAATGATTTTGATGAAGAGAAAAATTATAATCCGCAGATATAGAATCACAATTCTAATTAGAAAACCAACTAGTAAAACCACTCATGTTTAGCAGATTATATACATATAGTGCATGAATCAGCAGTATGTTGAAAATACTGTGGGATCAGATTTAACTTGGGTATGACCTCTGAAGTAAAACTGGGATCATGCCAAGTTCATTTCACACCCCTGTTATCATCAATATCATCAACCAGAGAAATGTCAAACTTCGGTTGGGACAGTCGACTTGAATGAATTACATCCAGCAGATTTGGGTTTCGATCTGTGAAAACCGTACAAACATCCGTCGCCGTTTTAAAAAGGAGGGTAATTTAATGAAATCAGCCTCAAAACAAACTTTTAATTTCCAGCTGACCTCTAAAGGAAATCCTACAAGGAATTGCGCCAACTGATGGTGGCCGGGCGATTAGGTATTAATATCTATTTCTTTTGATAAGATTTCATTCAGAATTCATTCAGGAGATGTATGGGAAAAGATTACACCAAAACCGAGGAGGTACTTGAGGGATGTGTTGCATGCCTAGACAGATATCATCAAGGTTCATGATTACATCAGTGATGGTGAAACCTGATTTTTTTTTTTCATGTCATTACTGAATGACATCTTCGGGCATTGAATAGTGTTACCTCGAATGTGTCCTTGCATTTGATATGTTGTCATGAAAATGTCCTAAAATAGATATTGGTCCCTGAAATTCCTCAGATAGTCCTTGGAAAATCTGTGCACATTTGCCTCGAAGCCTTGAAAATTAATTGAAACAGTATGTTCACAGCTTAGGTAGGTATGATAATGCAGTTCTTTACTCATTCAAAATTTATTTATTTATTTATTTATTTATTTATTTATTTATTTATTTATTTATTTACATCAGAGCTTTCCGAACTAAAAAACTCACACTCCGCCAAAACACAACCTGCCGCTTAACCCGCAGTACAGCTATACGTACTCGCTAATTTGTAAGTCATACATATTTATGCATTGTTTTAATCTTCTTACCTTGCAGCAACCATGAAGTCATTTTAGGGCTTACCTATTTTTAGCCATCACCCCCCCCACTTTGCCAGCTCTGTTGAACAGGAATGAGCTCTTCAGTTAACGATAAATAGTTAGTCCAATTTGTCATCGGCTAATTTTATCATTCTATGCAAGCATCAGAATGCTGATGGTATTTTGCCTTGGAATAGTCAGGTGTATAAGTCACAATTGTTTTCTGGCGTGACAAATCACACCGTATTCAATTATTTTAAGAAAAGTCATGCCATGAGAGAGAAAAGGAAGTATAGCATGCTGGTTTTTAAATGTTCAAAGAATGGTAAGTGAAGATTTAGTCCAGCCGGTATAGGAAGAATCCAGAATGAAGTGTACCTTAAAGGGTGACAGGAAAAAAGATCAGCATACGTAATGATGTTTTCAAGAGACTGGCCCGGCTCGGGTAATATTAGCGGAATTGCCCGAGTTATATCCTTCGCAAAACATAGGCACATACAAAAGGTAAATACCGCAATGAAAGTATCAGACTGAATATGTGTAGATTTCCCTATGCACATGGCAATTCAAGCGCGATAGAAACAGGCGAAAGCCCACGGGCCTTACTTTCAACCGGCAATTCTGATACGGGGCAGCTCCACGATTGTTGTTACGGCGCGGCTTGCAAAGGGAAGAATGGCATTGGCGGAACGTACATGGATTACGAAGTGCGCAATCCTTTAAAGCGAGCCTTACTCTCGTTTAAGTCAATGATGAAACACTGTCATAGGTACAGACAATAAACCGGATCACTCGAATAAATTCCCATAAAGATTCGGAGTCAAAGATTTTTGTTCTCATGAAATACAGGAATACCGTTGCATAAGTTATTGCATGGTATAGGACTGGTTTAAACTTATTTATATATATATTTATTTTAATTTTCAGATTGGGAAATCAATAACTGTTTAGACTTTGGTGTGGGTCTACCTTTTGTCTATGTGTATAGAATTACAGTTTTATATATGCTCACCAGTGCGCTTTCAAACGGCTCCTACTTTTTCCCACTTTTCCTACTTTTTTTACTCTCGCCTCCTACTTATCTGTCTACTTTTTTTTTGTTTTTTTCCCCAAAAATTCGCTATTTCTTCTAAGCTTGTCTCTTCTACTTTTTTTGTTAAACCCGGCACGATAAATAAAAAATTGCTATTATGATCATGTGTGTGTAAAATGCTTGGAGTAGTGAGGTAGTTCATTGTCTCAGGGTATTTGCAGAGAAAGTGGTGATACTAGATTTCCAGGTGCACAAGAATAGGTTGAAATAAAAACAAATAGATCAATTAACCTGTGGGCATGTGCCTATGGGGGGGCTTTTCTACCAGCTTGACCTTTTAGCTCTTTATATCCGGTTAGGCTTGTTTATCTGCTACTTTTCCGTAAATTAGGGTTCCTCTATTATTTCTCCTTTCTGTTTTACCATGGCCCACTTGGAAAGCCTGGTTAATGCAGTTTTCGTGAGTTGGAAAAATTATATCAAACCAGATATGTGTTGCTGTTAGCACAATTTACAGTGTTAAAATGGGGTGGGGTGGGGTGGGTGGTGGGGGGTGGGGGGGTGGGGGGGGTTTAGGATTGGGGAATGAGGAAGTGTGATTTGAGGGGGAGGAGGAAGAGATGGGAGGAAGATAAGAGGGAGAGGTAGGAAAGGGTGAAAGGGAAAACAATAAGGTGGGGAGGAATAAGAAAGGGAGGGGGTGTGGGGTGGAGTTGTATTAAGAGAAAGCAGTTGTTCACATTACATATAGTATACAGTATGGTATAGGGGTGTTCGTGTGTTAACAAGATCTGGACTTAAAGTGAAAGGGGGGGGGAGTTATCATCAAAAATAGTTTGAGAAAAAAATTAAAAGGAAATATGAATGAATGAAATTATGGTCTGTAGAGTTTAAAATACACAATTAGTAGGAGATTAACAAATAAGATAAATTTGATAATAAATAAATAAATAAGATTAAAAACTATGAATAATAAATAAATAAAATAAAGTAATATATAGTGTGAATAAATAAATAAATAATATATAATAAAGTTAATATACTAAAGTAAATAAATATATGAAATAAATATATATATATATATTGATATAGAATTTTGAATGAGTAATGAACTTGCGATTATCATACTTACCTAAGCTGTGGAACATACTGTTTCTCAATAATTTCAAAGCTTGCGAGGTGCAAATGTGTGCTCAGATGATTTTCTCAAGACTATCGTGATGGAATTCAGGGACCGTGTAATATCGTATTTTATGGGAATTTTCATGACATAATATAAATAGCAAGCGAATGTCGTAGTTGTGGGTGGGTGTGTGTATGTGTGGTGTAGTGGGTGTTGTGTTGTGTGTGTGTGTGTGTGTGGTGTGTTCGAGGTATACGTATTATGCCCGAAGATGGTCATTCAGGTAATGCAATGAAAAAAAATCCAGGGGTTTTGTGGCACCATCATCTGTTAAGATGGTAATTCAATGTGGTGCTTGTGAACGCTTGATGAATATTGTGTTGTAGCATGTCAACACATGCCTTGCAAAGTACCTGGGTGTGTGGTGTCTCGTTTTGGGTGTTAATCTTTGTGTCGCAATGAATCATCTGCCTGGAATGGAGATTCGGATGAATCTTAATCAAGATAGTAAAAGTAGATAATTTGGAATACTCGTTAATCTGCGGGTGTCCGGGTGCACCATCAGTTGGGCGCAAATTCTTGTAGGGTGTTCCTTTAGAGGTCAGCTGGGAAATTAAAATGAATGGGTTTGATGTTGGGGGGTGTCGTTTGGATTTGTTTGTGTTTTGTTTGGGAGGTACTGGGAATTTATTAATTTACCAGTCTCCTTTTTTAAAACGGGCGACTGGGATGTTTGTAGCGGTTTTCACAGCAGATCTGTGAGTGGAACGGCGGGGGGGAAATCTGGCTGGGATGTAAATGCTCTTCAAGTCGACTGGGTCCCAACCCCAGGGATTAGTTTGGCATTGTCTCTGCGTTGATGATAATTGTGATGATGAAAGGGGTGTGAACTGCGAATTGGGGGCATATGCTCGCAGGTGGTTTTTACTTCAGAGGTCATACCGCAAGCTTAAATCTTATCGCCACAGTATTTTCACAACTCACCTGGGCTAGTGGATTCATCAACTATATGTATATAATCTGCTAAACATAGAGGGTTTTTACTAGTTGGATTTTTCTAATTAGGAATTGTGGATTCTATATATTTGCGGGATTAAATTTTTCTATTCCATTGCAATAATCTGTCTTTCTTCTATGCTTTTTATGCTCTCACAACGGGAAGTTGCCGGGAGGCATCTAGATGTTTCTCGAGTTGTACCGTAAACTAAACCGTTGTAATCCAGATTGCTATAGCGTTCGTTCTGTCCGTCGTTACCGTTACATGTGCCCGTATAACAAAACTGAATTAAATGATTCCGTCAGGACGTACTCGCCGTCCGCTGATATTCGTTCATCTTTTTTGTTATCGTATGTCCGTCTTTTAATCCGTCCGTTCCGTGTTAAGCGGTGGGATTCCGGTCCTGTAACCTTATAAATATATATTTTTTCGTACAGGTTCAGTTTGCCGTTCATAGCCTGAATTACTCGGTTACCGAGAGGCGATAACTTGAGAACCCCCTGATCCGGATTTTGATTGTAATACTAAGGTCCAAAGTACTGTACTGGATGAGCCACCATGAACTGGATTTGATTTTGGGAGGCTGGAAAGGTCAAAGCTCAAACAGGGTCACCGGGGGCCTTAAATATGTCTGATTGGGCTCGTTAAGCCTCGCCTTGGGCTAGTAAACTTTGACAGGTCGGGTTCGGTCAGGTCGAATTGTCATGTGACATTTAGGTGACAGTATGTATTATCGTAGGCATCAATGAACTGAATTAGATTTTGGGTCTGCTGCGGGCTTGATAATAGGTCAAACGGTCAAAGGTCATCACGTGGACCCGTTAAAATAATGTCTGATTTGAGTCATCTCGTTATACGAATTGTATGTTTGCTCGGAGATTCCTGAGATAATGCCAATTTGTCGACGATAATTCACTCGTGAGTAACCCTTGCATCGGATATTTGATGTAACTAGTGCCGAATGTATGTTTATTATGAAGCCCACCGAATATATGATTAGTATTTAGGGATAGCTCAAAGGATCAAAAAGTGCAAAAGGGGCTACACTGGGAATCTTTAAATATGCTGAATGTTGAGGCTCGTATTATTGTCCGTGTAGCGTTATAATTAGAGGTGGTCTGGTCAGGGTGGGTAAGTATTGCTGGAAAGTGGTTACCAGCAGGGATTGGTGGATGTTTTAAAAATTGTGAAGAAATATTGTTATTATGGGAGGCCAATCCGAATAGAGAGCTTGATTGATTTTGGGGCTGGAAAGGTCAATAGGGTCAAGGTCACCCGGGCATGTTTCCTTAATGATGGTTGATTTGAGCTCGTTACTCGAACAATGTACAGTGTTTGGATGAGGTCATAAAAATGAAGCCCTGAAAAATTGTTATTGTGCAGATTATTTAGTGCTTAAAAGAAGTGAAATCGTAAGTTGAACATGATTCACCTTGCTACATTTGCTTTCAATAGACTGTACTTGTGTCACCTAGGTTAATAAATGCGCCCGAGTTTTATTTTTTATCAATGTATAAATTGGCCATTGCAGTGTAACTTTCCAAAACTTTTGTATTCTAGGTGTGTTATTTGTCCATGTTTGAACACTAGCTATGGCGTGAAGATATAAGTTTACAATATTTTTTAATTGAAAGTGTCGCACAATGTAACTATCACTTAAGGAAAGTTTTGCATTTTGTTTAAGTCACTAACTTTATTCCAATTAACTGCAATTATAAGTTTGTTGGGGAAATACTGTATTTCATTAAGGGGCGATAGGACTTTTGAAAGCCGCATGTCGGGGATTATATGGATGGTGGGTAATCAAGCATAATCCAATGTATGTGTATCTTAAGATGACTGAGACTACCCAATTAATTATGTAAGAAGCTGGAATTAGGTATTATTTAGGTGGTAAAGGTCAAAGGTGTCTAGTCATCGGGTCATAGAGGGTTAGGCCTAAATGGTTTACGTGAGAGGGGCCTTAAAATTATTCTGGATTTGGGGTCGGGTAACCAAATTACAGGACGAGATATCGGCTGATACGCTTTGAGGAGCTTGGGATTCTATGGAAAATGCATGTTATAGCGAATGAAATCGGTGCTTTTGGCGGGGAACGGTGGCGGGTATATGGATCATATAACCAAATTGCTATATGGGTAGTAAAAGTATGGGTATATGTGATGTAGGACAACCACTAAATGAATGATTTAGATTTATTGAGGGCTGAAAGGTTCCAAGATCAATTAGAGGTGTCCTTCCGGCTTAAAATTATTCTGATTTGGGCTCGGTTACCGGGGCG
The DNA here is from genome assembly GCA_001188425.1 of Eucidaris tribuloides. Lineage (NCBI taxonomy): Eukaryota > Metazoa > Echinodermata > Echinoidea > Cidaroida > Cidaridae > Eucidaris > Eucidaris tribuloides. Next base: position 46,715 of record JZLH01S0021254.1, on the reverse strand, counting down.
ATAACAGTATGGAGAGCGAACTCGGCTCGGATTGTGATGGAACATCTGGTGCCCACAGTATTATTATAACGGCACACTAAACTGAGTTGATTGTGGAGCTTGAAAGTCAAAGGTCACGCGAGCCTAAATATGTCTGATTTTGGGCTTGTTACAATGATAATTTGAGAACGGCCTGTCAGTTTTTATGTTATTTGGGTGAAGTATTATTTATGAGGCACCAATAACTGATTAGATTTTGGAGGTCAAACATTGTTCACTACACAATATTCAATATAATGCGTGTTTTCCCAGTGGAGTGTCAGAGGTCACCAGGTAAGGAAACAAGAAGACCACACACTCCTGTCTTAAGTAATTTTCCGTTGCCCTCATTGGGTGTCGCTCCCCGTCCACATTTCTTTTTGTCGGTAATGTGTGTCTGGGTGGGGTATGTAGAATAGTTTATTTTTCCCATTGCGCAAGCAGCGGCCTGTTGTCGGGGGGGGGGGGTGCAAGCCAGAACTTTCCTGTAATTAAGTCCGAGATAGTTGGTCTTTCCTTTCATCTTTTTAAGGGTGTAATTTGGTGGATTTTCCGCGATGATTTATTTATTTGATTTATTTATTTAGTTTATTTTTGGGGGGGGGGTTGAAAGGAGGGGGGGGGGAGCCTGCCCGGTCCCCCGCCTGTTACGCCACTGGTTTCAACTGATATGCTGATGATCAAAAGACTTCATTGTTGTTTTTGTTGTTGTTGTTGCTTGTAGGTCAGACTAATTTCAATATCAACGGGCAACCTGAAGTTAGCATAATGCTCACGCGTCCGGACCACAGGTGCTGTGTTATCCAGTACGAAGGCTGGGCATGACTATTCGGTCGCCTATGTCGGAACACGGAATGATGGCAACTTCAGACAATCCGTCCACCTCATTCCAGACAGCCCGGATGGATGACCATCGTTGAAGTGTTAGCCCTACCAGCTTGGCCGTGAGGAATGGGATGATTCTTATGGATCATTTACTGCGGCGTCAACTCTAGACGGATATAAACAATTACCGGTGCCGCATCATTTTACTCGGTCTGATGGTAAGTCAGTGACGACACATGTCAGGCACCAGGGTGTATTTTTAGGGGCGTGACGAAGAACTCTAGACAGCAAAAGCAGGACGCGACAAGCCCTCCCCCCCCCCCCCAAAAAAAAAGCTTCTCGGGTCTCCGACCGCGGTTTCTGCCAAATAATAATTTTGTTCATGAAGCCAACAGCGACCGGAGTAAGAAAACATGGGGGGGGGGGGCAGTATTGTGATGTGACGCTGAATACCAAATGAGAGTCGCGCGTATCAGGAAATTTCCCTCGGGAAAACTGCGGCTTCAACTCTCGGCGGACAATTCCCCCGAAGACGACTCTTCCAGAGTTTTTATAATGTTTTAATTTTTCGCAAAAATATGATTTGTCTTCCGGGATGTATTCGCTGATGATGTAAGTTTTTCCTCGGGGAGGAGGGGGCGGGTGGGGATAACTCGGGGAGTTGTCCTCGGAGCCGGCTCCGGTTTATTGTTCTCGGGAGTGTCCTCTCGTCCCGGAGTGCTTTAATGTCTACTACAGAATTTTTTTAATCAAAGGGGATTAAATTGAAGTTAATTAATACGAAAACATGTTTTATTATATGTCTTTCATTTTCGCACCTCTTCATTCCCAACAACAATGGCGATTTACAAAAACTGTGTTGTTCAGCGGGGTGACATGGATGTGACCATTTGATATGAGCGAAACGCCAGCATCAGATTCAAAGAAACACTGGCGGTTTAATGTACTGCACGATCCTGATGATTACTGTACGTTGGATCTAACAGCAACTTATGTATCGCATGGAAGCAAGTACGGCCATACTAATGGAGGAGTTTATGAAGTCCATTTGCGAAAGGACAAAGGGATACAGTCAGAGGAGGATTATGCGAGCTTATTGTAGGTAAGAAGTGTGGCATGTTTGAGGCGGCACTGTTGGAATTTGATGAAGCCATTGCTATGTTTCTGAATTTGATCTGGATTTTCTTTTGGTGCTTCTAGCTACGTACCACTGACAACCAGCCCGGAATAACCACTCTAGGACACCTATCCCCCGGACAACGACAGGACCTGCATATATAGCGTCCTAGGACCCTAACCCGTCGAGTTCAACCATCCCCAGATAACCACCCTAGGATATCACACATAAGACACTACGCTTGGCAGGAACACCACCCCCTTAGGTACACATAACTTCTGATAAGCACCGCCGGATACCACTCTTAGGACACGACTACGCCTGCGAAACCACCGGGATAAACACCCCTAGGACACTATCCCCTGGATAACGCACTCGGATAACCTCCATAGATAATCCTGTATGGATGACTACCCTCTTAGGAAAACTACCCCCATGCAACTACTCGACGGAACCACATCTAGGACAATAGACTCTACCGACAACTACTCCCCGGGAATTAGCTCCCTAAGGGCTAGATTGGGGGGGGGGGCTGGTTTGTCAGTGGTCAGTTGTCTAGAGGGTGTTTGCCTGTTTTGCCTTGGGGTAGCCTGTCTAGCGATGGCGAAACTGAAAACATGGCCGGGTGTGACTGCTTCGCTGGTTTAAACCGCTGCATACAGTTTTGGGGTTTAGGACGTAGGGGTGGTTGTTCGGGAGGTAGGTGTCAGATACAGGTTTGTTTTGATGTGAGTCAGTATAGAACTTAAAATTGAAAGGAACTATGATATGAGACAGCTTGTGATAGTGCGTGTGTGTATATCCAATAAATAAAGATTGCTTCTTCGGTGAAAACGGTCCGGTGCCATCATCGAAATTGTTCAGTTACCTCTATTTTTATGCGACAAAAAACGTGGGTCATGAAACTTTAGGAGAGTTTGCGTGAGGGTTCGCCCAAATAAAAACGACCAATGTTTAGCAAGTTGATTTCCAAGTATATGACATATAAAGCAGGTTATGGAATAGTCGTTACCATAAGCCCTCCCAGAAGGAATAAAATACTACATTGAATTGAATTAACTT
>JZLH01S0021254.1:0-22660 GCA_001188425.1 Eucidaris tribuloides | reverse complement strand
AGGGATCGAGGTACGAGGCATCGCTCTCAATTTGTCCTCAAACCATTATTCAATTAGTGCTTTCCTGAGGCAGGATTGGGTAGACACACCCCCCTCAAACCAGCGTAATGACGCCGAATTACCAAAACCTACGCAAGGTGTCAAACGCATTCACCACATTTCTGGTAATGACACGGGGGCACAAATGGCCTTCCCTAAACTCCCGTCCCAGCTGAAAACTGAATTAATCACCAGATAATTTGTGAGCTCATTAATTAATTTCCTCTGGGAATTACGGCGGCACGATTTTTTTTACCTTGTCCATCGGACGCCCTCGGATTTGCACCAAGCTGCAGTAGGACTTCGAGGCATGGGTACTGGCCCAGGCGAGCAGCGACATGAAGCCTACAAGAAAGAAATCATATTATTAAACTCACAAATTATCTGATTTTTTTGCTTGAGCAATTACAACCGAATAATGTAAATATAATATTACAGTGGTATAATGGTATTTAATATCACTTTTATGTTTAAGGTATTACTACAGTATCATGAATGTTATTATTTTCCCCTCTACATTTGTTTTCCTTTTTTTCAGTTCCTAATGGCAAAAGTTCTTGGTTTTCATGATTTAGAGATTCACATTGAAAAACATGCACAATGAGAAACATGTCAAATATTGAAAATGAGCTCAAACCATAAGGAAAGGTCAACTACTGACCACCCCCCCCCCCCATTAAAAAGAAGTACACTGAAACCTGTCTAAAGTGGCCATCCAAGGAAAACAAAAATTGTGGCCTTTAAAGACAGGTCCTTTAATAAATGATGTGTCTCCTGGGGAATTAGTTTAGTTGCCACTATAGACAGGTTGGCTGCTACTGAGATGTGGCCGCTAAGGTAGGTTTGACTGTATTCACAAATTTGTCTTATTGTATGTGAACCGTATACAGCGTGTATCCAAAAAAAGTAGACACTTAGAAAAAAAATTATTAAAAATTGTTTTCGTGATTTTGAGATAATTTTTTGATATGAATAGTTTACCTTGGACCTAAGCTATCTGATGACACTGTTGGTATTGAAAGTATTTCACACATGAGTGAGCACAACCCGCTTTCTACCTGCAATCGGCCAAAATATGACATTGCGCACCAGAAATTGGTTCCTATTAATCAATGTTTAATGCCTCACAGACCGGTGCGCAGAAGCTCTACTGATGTGCACAAGGATTGAATCCTCAGCAATGCTCAGAGAAGAGCTAATATCAATTTGTGACCTAAAAAGACAAAATGAAGCACTGATTCAGATATACCGCCATAAAAGAAGAGAATGTCATGTTTGCAAGACGAACTGTGAATTAAAAAAATGCATTTTCTTCTTTTTCAGGGGTTGGGGGTTGGCAATTCTATCTGAATTATTGCTTTATTTTGTCTTTCTTGTCACAGAATTGATATAAGCTCTTCTCTGAGCATGCTGAGGATTTAGAATGTAGCAAAAATGAAGCAATGATTCAGATACAACCCACCCACCCCTTCAAAACAAGAAAATGCCATTTTCTGCAGTTCACAGTTCATCTTGCAAACATGACATTTTCTCCCTTTTTTTAGGGGGTACTTCTGAATCATTGCTTCATTTTTGTCTTTTTTGCCACAAAATTGATATTACATCTTCTCTGAGCATACTGAGGATTCAATCCTTGTGCACATCAGGTGAGAGCTTCTGCAGCACCTGCTAGTGAGGCATTAAACATTGACTATAAGAACACAATTCTGTGCGCAAATGTATTTTTGGCCTATTGGACAAAAGTGGCCTGTGCTCACTCATGCGTGAAATACTGTAAAACCAGAAATGTTCGCGAGCATTTAACTTTCGCGAATTTCGCGAGGAGTCAAGATTCGCGAAAGTAAAATGCACGCGAAAGATTGTGTATACACAACTTTTTTTTAATCGCAACACAAATACAAGTGAAATGACTCAAGATAATGGTGCGCGGTCACTAACGATGGTCGCAGTGCACTTCTACATCTGATAAAATGGAGTTTCAGAGGCATTAAAACAAATATTTTCTATAAATCGTTATGATGATTTATTAATAAAACGCCCAAATGCTTCTTCCTGGCAAATTTCGCTATATTTTTACTTTTTCATGGTCAGTGATTCGCGAAAGTTTCATGCACGCGAAATGGCCGTTGGCTCCTATTCGCGAAAGTTTCATGTCGCGAAAGTATAATGTTTTACAGTACTTTCAATACCAATAGTGTCATCAGATAGCTTAGGTCCAATGTAAAATATTCATATCAAAAAATAATCTCTAGATCATGAAATGTTAGCGTAATAAAAAATTTTCAGAGTGTCTACTTTTTTTTGATACACGCTGTATATCAAGTATTTGTAGCTTGTATAAAGCAATCTATCCCCATCCACATGACTACAGTGAAACCTGTATATAAAGACGGCCCAAGGGAGACAAGGAAAGTGGTCTTTATGAGCAGGTGGTCTTCAAGTACAGGTTCCTGTTATCACACATTTCAATGAAAAGCTCTTTCGAAGGGAAATCAAAGTTGTGGTCTTTACAGACAGGTTTTCCTTCAAGGTGGTCGCTAGAGCAGGTTTCACTGTATTTAGTAGCCCATTTGTCATTACTACCATTTTTTCTTTGTTTTTTACTGTTATCATGGTAACAGTATCATTCACCATGATTTATGTCACCAGATTTCAATTTATTTACTACCATTTCAGGAAATTGTATTATTTTTTCAATAATGACCAGTTCCTGTGGATCATAATTCAAACACCTGCCATGCTTTTCAAAACTGTTTTATTCACCATGCAACGGCTTGTACAATTTGCAGTCAAACATACAAGTAATAAAACCAATATTTGACCAATCTGGAAATAGTTCATAATTGCATTCATAGGCAACGATCCCGGGGGTGGGAGATGGGGGGGGGGGGACGTGTTTCACCCTCAATTTATCTGGGGGGATTACCCCCCTCCCCCTTGATTTTCAAAATTGAATTTATTTATTTTTTCTATTTTTAAAGCATTTTTCATAGATTTTGTATCTGCAAACCTAGCTGTTCAAAAGAAGAATGTGATGGAAATAAACTATTAAATTAATGCAGGGAGTGGGTCAAATTTACACTTTCCATTTTGTAACAATGACAAAAATTTGTATGACACACGCTTTTTTCCCAAGCGAGGGTATTTCGCCTTCGGTGTTTCTGTCCCCCCACTCATTACATGAAATCCCTGCTCATGCTTGTATTGACTGCTTATGGGCAATTCCGTGAATTATTGGACAAATCACAAATTATACAAATTGGTCTATCGCGAATCGTATTACATTTTAATGGTTTGAATGGGTATGAATCATGAAGAAACAATGGGGGACATCATTTCTACTCTAAATTTTACGTCTTCAACAGCACCCTCTAGGAGAATCAGAACCATACATGAAATACCACATGTGGGACTAGTATGACTAAATCTCAGTTTTATGAAAAATTATCATTTATTCTGCAGTTTTTTCCATGCCAGTAGCCTCTTCTCATTGTTTTGGAAGTCATAAAGCCCCACATATGCATACTAAATCTGAAAAAGGCATGAATAAACGCAAATTTGTGTGGCTGGACAAAATGTAACGTAACTAACCGTGACGTAACTAACCATGTTTTTGATGTAGTTAAAAATGAAAAGATTTTTATTAATAAGTTATATATCAAATGACTTATCAAGATGCCAGAAATAGCATGAATACCACAGTTTGTTTCAGTTGAAAACAGGTTGAGGAAACTTTGAGGCCAGAGACATGTCATTTTTTTTCCATGTCCTCTTTACGTAACGTAACTAACCATAATTAAAGTTCTTATTATTACCCACTAAAACATGCCTCATGATTTTGCTTAATGTTGTGAAGTAGGTGCCAGTCTAGAGAATTTTCAGTACCAAAACAGAGAAATGATATGAAAGCATATTCATGTAAGAGCCAAATGTTGAGTAAAGTTTGTCATAAAGTGTAACGTAACTAATCACGGAATTGCCCTTTTAATCATGATCCTTCCGTGAAAAATTTTCATTTACATCAAAGTTTTCATTCAGTGATATATTTCGCGCATGTGTGTGTGTGTGTGTGTGTGTGTGTTCCTACACAGTACACAGTAAAAATCAAAAGGTTTTGTTGACAGCACAGGATGTTACTCATAGACGTGCATGTTATGTTTAGCTCAAATTGAGCATTGTTCTAGACATCAGGTACCAATTTCACCAGTACAAAAAAGAAACTCAGTAAACCAACTTTAATCACTACTAGCCAATAATTTTTAACCCCTTCCTACTTACGATGGATACTGCAGTAAGTACTCCTTTTATAGACTGACTAATATCAATATCTTATTTCTTGAATTTTTTATTTTTTCATACGTACACCATACTTGCTTGAAAACAAAGAGTTGCCCTAACTCCTAACTCACAAAATGTGCACTTAATAACAAACTTTTGCTTGGGGGTTTCAAATCATGATAAAAAAGTTTTGATAAAGCATTTATTGGCTAAGCTGTGCAGGGTTTTATTCACTTTTCAGAGCTACTCTGTCAACTAGTTGAATTATGTTTCCAGTTTTCATCAAAATCTAAAAATATATTGACAGTTACAATGTTAATGAAAATCTTGGACAGATTCCAAATCATATGCTACTACACACATCTGCTGGCACACAATACCAACTGAAAGGGTACCAAATAGAGTAGGTTGACTTCGGGATAATGGAATCAAATATGTTCTTTTTTCCAGGAATGTATGAGGGTTTATTTATCCCAAACAGAGCAGACAGACATCTCTTATACAAGAAATACAGCTCATTTTATATATTCAGATGCCGTGCTTAACTGTATCATGCCCTTTGTATAGCTGTATTATACAAGACTACTACAGGCTTTTCAGCAAATCTCTCGTCATTTTCAACTGAAAGTGTGTTTTTGGTCTATGGAACCTGAAGGTGAAGTCTTATCCAAGGGTCAGGGTAATGGGGCATAAAGGACCTAACCCATATCACCAAAATGAGAATTTATTTATATTTTTTCAGTCTATGGAACATGTACATGTACATTTAGGTGGAGTCTTATCCAAGGGGCAGGGTAATGGGGTATAAAGTCCTAAGTACCAAAAGCACTGCAATTATGATTTGCATGGAGGTTCTATCAAAGAGAATTCACTCTTTAATCCTCGAAAACCACAATGCCTCTCAAATAGTGATGAAGTCAGGATCAGAAGTCTCATAAAACCAAGATTGTACACAACCTTAGTTTGTTTAATATCATCTTGCCAACAAGACCATGACCAAAAATGAAAAAAACACACCCTGACCATTTCCACAGGTAATGTACATAGCACTAAATGCATTCATTTAATTTAATCATCATAATTTGTCACTATAAACAATTATAGTAGGTTTGATGTTGTTTTCTAATGTCTGGAGTGACAATAGAATACTTTGTGAGAGATTGACACACTTTTTGTCTGATCATGGAGCTACAAACACCAAAACTATACTTGTGCTTTTATCAATAAATATGATATAGTGGTAATTTGACTCCTGCTAGTTCTATTTGCTACAAATATCATTGTGTATCACTTCTCTGGCATTTTCAAACATTATTCCTGTCTGTGTATCTCATACTCACGGTGTCTTCCCCTCTGGGTCAAGCTTGGTGGGGGAAGTCCCTTTCTTGGCTAGTGTGATCTGTAACTTCTCAATGTCACCAGCCTCCACTGCATGCATCACCTTGTCATCATGCTTGGTCCATTCAAACTAGGAATGAGAATTAATGGAGAAATATGGAGTATTAATATTAAACATACATGTAACAAGTCGGATATAGGTAGTTGTGGATCACGGACATCTGTATAAAGATATGAATTTACTTATGTGAAATCTAAAATTAATCAAGCTAGTACGACTGTCCATACTTGTGTTTGTGTAATGTTCATTTCAGTTTAACAATCATCACCAGCTTTAAAAACGTAAAGGGTTGGATGATGAAAATGGGGATTAACTTTATTTACGTATAAAAGCAAATTCAGAAATGTGTTTATCTTTTGTGTGTAATTCTATTTTGTGACAGCAGTTTTGCTGTATGTAGTTTTGAGATTGGATACAGCACATTAGTAAGACTTGCACCAAACTTTACTTGGGAAAGTTTAAATTTAATTTCAATTCATAAACGAGAGCTCACACACAATATGTGAGCGCAGTTTTCATTATTGTGGACCAGTAGTCTGGATTAGGTTGTCAAAGAAGCTGCGCTCATCAGCTTCGATACATACATTCTGAAGGGAGCTAAAAACATTTTTGTTTTCTTAGTTTTATACAATTGTATAAGTTGTAAAGTGCATTAATCAGTTTTGAAATTGGAAATGTGCTATATAAGAATTAATTGTATTGTAATATTGTAAACACCTGTATCCCAGCATGTAGGACACACATCATCAACCCTCTAGATACTATTATTAGTACTTCACATTGACTATGGCACTCAAAGAGTTTATATTGGGCATTTACGGGGTAAGACAAGCAATTGACTCCCAAGTTTACTGCTTACCCCACTGCCTACATGAACTGGAAACTTTCTGTGAGAAAGCTATGGTTAAGATAATCTTGGTAGGAATTGGTTAATATTGACTCCCCCATTCAAGTAGAATTTCAGAACAATTTCCTCTCAATTCAATATCAAATATTGATTATTTTCTATCATTTAGTAGGGTGGAAAAGTAACCACCTGCAAGATAAATTTACTTTTTTTTCTGCTATTATGTTCTACTTGTCAATCAAAAGACCTCACTGTCCACAAATTGAGACATCTTAGAAATGGTTGCTTTGTGTATACTCAACTTCTGGATCAACAGACCCATGGGGAAATAGCATTCATTATTAATAGCTGAAACCTACACATTCTAAAGAGTTTTGGATACTGACAGGTGTGACAATCGCTAGTGGTCAGTTCTCCTCTCGGATGCAGCACCACACAAAATTGTAATGATAGTATTAAATTATTTTAAAGGTAAATTACATGATTGGGGGTAGTCCTCAACTTGGGGCAAAACTATTCTTGCATCAAGTAAACTACATGTATGCACGGATTCGTACTGTGAATATTTTGTAGTAAAAAGTTGATTCCTTTTATAAGTATGGTACTTTCATTAGTTTGCCTTATGACAAATTCATTGTGTAGCTTTCTACGTGATTAATTTATCTTGGGGCTCAAGAGAAATAAAGTCCTGGTATGTTCTTGCTCGTTTCTTCTTAAGTAAACAAATTCAAGACAAATCCTTCCAGCCAGGAGATAAACTCCAGCTAGTGTATAGACTGGTATATCTTTCAACCAATTTGGTTCTAGCAACATTTTTATTTCTCCCAATCATGTTACTACCCTTTAAATATACCCTAGAATGGGCTAGTAAGAACCAAAGCTTTAATGCATTGATGTCTGGTTAAAATTCATTGATAGCATTCTCCCAAATAGGTTAAATTTGTCTTAAAGATGCTGTTGTCAAACTCATTTACCATCTAGAATTGTGAAAGCCTTTTATCACTTATACAGCACAAAATTTTACAAAAATTTCAAGAACACAAGACAAAATATATGCTTTTTTTTCTTTCTTTTGAGATGACAATACTGCTGACTCTTGGAGAGTAGGAATAAGAACTGAGTCAAGATATCCAGAAATGCATAACATGTATTTTATCACATGAGGACTGACAATCCACTAAATTGCATCAAACCCCGTTTCCTCTCATCAACACGAAAATTCCTGAGATTTACTACACCGTCGACAATGTTCCTTTGTCATTTCTAGCCCAACACACCAGTACAAACAGGTGACGACAATAGCGCAACGGAGTTCAGTGATTGACTCCAATTTGATGAGTAATGACTGGGCATTAGTGCGTTATATACAGCGTCCAGGGTCTGATGATGGCAAAACTCTCCCCCAAAATTGTCCAGTCACTGGGATTTCCTCCACCTGATGGACTCTAAAAATGTGAGTCTGTCTACAAGCCTGTAAACCTGGACCTTACGACCACTGACGTCCAGTTAGAGGTCACATCAATGGTCAAGCAACATTATGTAGGCCTACATAATGAGAAAAGGAGATATTATTTCTGAACAGATGAAATGATAAATGTATACACTGTAGCCTCTGATGTACGTGTAGGTTCTGTTGAATATAATTACATACCAACATTTTTTTTTTCATGATATTCTAAAGGAGAAAATATCATATTGGCTTTTCCAATATGGAGAATTTTTGTGATATTTGAAAATATATATTGAAAAAATATTGACCTTACTATTTGTATGTAGGCCTAATTATTATAGGCAACACTTTTCAGAACCTGTTAAAGGTAAACGACAGGATTGGGGGTAGTCCTCTTTTCTAAGAATATGGAAATCATAGAAAACCAATATATTGACTTTTAATTATATAATTTCACTGAGGTACATAAATATTGGAAAATTGTTATATCAACAGAGCTTACGCACACACACATGCACGCATACGTACACACACACATGTACACACATACACACACAAACACACACAAACACACAGACACACACACAACACACACACACACAAACACACACACACAAACACAGACACACACACACAACATACACACACACACACTCAAAATCATATAGGGAAAAACTAATGTATGTAATATTACTCATGATTTACCTGCATGTAAAATAAAAGCCCACATGAATCAATGTGCCCCACTGCCCTAATTTCACAAATCCTGCATACTTGTCTGTCTCATTCATTTAACATTCGTGTTGACAACATGAACACAGCGTGAAGAACAGTTTATTGCACGTAAAAATGAAAGATGGTAGCTTAGATTATCCATGGTTCTGCGAAGTTTTGACAAAGACATCCGGCCTTACTTTGCCGAAAGTCCTGAAAATCTTGATTGCAGGTCATTTGCCTTTGAACATGAATCACAACTCGGAGGCAAGGGAAAATGTCTGGTTAAAGGCAGAAAACGTACAGTAATTAGTTTTGCTAAATGGTGAAAAATAAAATTGTCTTCTATCATTTTTTCAAAAAAGATTTCTATCACCTACAGTATTAATACCCTGGAAATCACATACTCTGAAAAGCTTCATGTTTTTAGAAATTGATGAAAAATAGAAAAGTTGCCCCCCCCCCCCCGATTTTTTATTTTTTTTGCCACATGAAACCTACAGTACATAGAAAAGTTGGGTGGCCAACTTTTTTTAACTACACAAAATGTACATAATTATGAATCTACATGCCTTTTACAACCTTGATAGGTCAATTGGCTTTGTGCTCATGTAAAAAACACGGAAAATTAATACCTGACATGGGACATTCTAATAGGACAAGATCGACATCAAAGACTTATAAAGTAGAAATGCCACAGCTCTAGGGCAATATATAAATATGTTCAAATCTTTGAAAAATCATATTTCTTAAATGACTTGACCAAATTTGTTAAACTTTCAATACTAGATTTCTAAAAATTCATTGAATCCTCGATTCCACATTGAAATAAACTTCATTAAATTGTACTCATTTACATGCACAGATCTGAGTATGAAACAAATTTACCTTGTGACCCCCCCCCCCAAAAAAAAACCCAAAAACATGTATTGTCAGGGGAACCCTGCTGCCACACTACATGTACATAACCCCAAATAAATTTGTAAAAAATGCAACAGACATTTACATTTAAACCATCTGCAATATATTCAGACCCATTTATTCACAGAGCAACTGTGCAAATAAATTGAATAATACCTGGTTCACGTACACGTAAATAATTGTGTTTTATAACGATTATGCTATTTGCGTTTTGAAAACTGATGCATGTAGAGTAAACTGTATAGTCTACAGGTGCAGATATTTTCAAGTTTCATATATACCAAACAAAAGACAGGGGGAAAGTATTAAAAATAGAAAAATACTAGGGAAAAAACTGACACAATTTGCATTGATGCATATGACATCCTGTCATGAGCACTTCATGAACTTGTAGCAAGTTCATATTTTATGTACAGTGGTTGGATATCACCATAATCGAGTCATTGATACAGGAATACATGTAAGAAATAGTAACCCACTGTTCAACACAATGATTTTAAACCAATGCTCTATTTCCGTCATGTTACATGTAGATCGTCACATGTGAGTAATCATAATAGATTTACACAGAAAGCCGCCGTTGAAGAAATGACCAGTTTGTGGAGGAAACACCAATAATATTTCACTCTCAGTGAGGATGAGGAGGAAACAGAGAAGTGCTCTGAGATGAAAGAAATACTGTGTTGAAGAACTTGAAGTCCTATAAATGTTGAACTCTCAAGCCAAATACTGCCATGAAGTGATAAAGGACATTTATATCTGAGATTTACTGTCAGCAACCCAAAATAGAATGCTGCACAAAACATACACATGAGTAGAAGTTTTTCAACTGTATGGAATTTTGAATGAAAGGCTTATTCTCCAAGTGGAATTGCTTAATTTGAAAAGGTGAATTATTCTCTGTCATTAAAGAAAAAATCTCACTTCATACAAAATCACCTACCCAGGTGTATGTACATTATGTATTTGAAAAAGTGTGTTGGGAGGGGGGAAGGAGATTTTTCCCTTTCTTGAGAAGAGTATGAACCCACATTGTTCATGTACTGTACTATGTTGAATTCTTCTAAAAACAACTGTAAATTACAGATCAGGTTTGGAATTCTAATCGTGGAAGATGATGATGATGATGATGATGAGGAGGAGGAGGAGGAGGAGGAGGAGGAGGAGGAGGAGGAGGAGGAGGAGGAGGAGGAGGAGGAGGAGGAGAGGAATGAAGATGATGATGATAATAATGAAGGAGGACAACGAGAAGGAGAAAGAGGAGGAGGAGAAAGAGGAGGAGGAGGAGGGGTATGAAGATGATAATGAAGAGGCAGAAAAAGAGGAGGGAGGAAAATAATGATGCTAATGCTGGTATGACAATGATGATAATTTGAAGATGATGAAAATCACCCACAACAGATTTCCAGATCAAATACAGCTCATGTTAGTAGTAATGCAATGTTATTCAATATAATCATGCAGTAGAATTTTGTTATGTGTATGTACAAGAATATATGAAGCTGAGACTTCACTGCCAAGTCAGCCTTGATTTACCCTGTGTCACTGTGCCATCCCAGGTTAGCCCAGACACGGTTGAAGACAGGAAGGAACCATTAGGCCCATTCCTTCCTTCCATGTAATTTACCAAGTGATTTAATCACTATTAATACTTGCAATGTATGACTTTCATTTCGACCCATTAAGTCCTCACTTGACAAAATCTGAAAACTGGGTGCAAAAATTCCAAATATGTATCAAGGTCAAATTTATACATGTAAATGTACATCAAAATAATGGTGCAAACTTGCAAAGTAACTGCAGTAGGATGTGTTGCAATACTGGCTAGAATATTTTCTTGATATTAACAAGAAGATGTGGGACGAGATATTTTGTTTTGACTTTTGAAGTCTACAGAAAATGTGTGCTGTAGCAAATCAGACAATTTTCATCAAATTAACAGGTTACCCAATTAATACTAAGTACTGTATATTTGCAAGTGATGATAGTTCAAAACCGGAAAAATGCTTTCAATATCTGTAAAAAAAAAAAAAATAGCAGGGTATATATGATTTTACAACATTTTGGTACTGTAAATTTGTTAAAAACATAATTTGAAAAGTGATAAATTTAATATTCTTATCTTGTATTATTTCATTACGTAGGATTAGTATTTAAACTTCACTCTGCAGTGTTTTGCTGTTCATGATAAATTCTACTCATCAATGCTTCACCATATTGTCAAACTTGTATGCAGAGCTCAATGAGTGGTAGGTGCCTGAGTGTCCATGGATAACCAAACTTTATGGAAGCTACAAGTGTAACATGTCAAAAATTGTTTATTTCAAGATACATGTATGAATGTTTCCTGATAAACATCATGATTCCCTGACCTTATTACAGGGTGCAGGACCCTGAACTTCAGACACTGTTATAAATTTTCTGGTGAAATGCAAAACACATCTATCTATACTTATAAAAGGCTAATGTCACGCTTTGGTCATTTGTTCACAGCCAATCAGATCAGGTCAACCATGGAGGTTAGGTCGGAAATCGTAGCTCACAGCCAATTAGATCGGGTCAACCATTCATGAATTTTGCTTTATTTTTCTGTGTATTTATATGATCGCATGTTAATTCTCTCAACTTGGAGAAGTTAGGCAATGAATTCTGAGTGCAGCATTTTCATGATCAAATAATTCTCCCAACTTATTACCCAGCATGCATTGACAGCTTAGCCAACAGAACCAAAAAGACTTAATCCCTGCGGAGAAATATGGTCAGTCCCATTCCTAGATATTGGTGTATGTTGGCTGTCTGCAAAGTAACAAACATCAATGTCTATAAGTGGGACTGAGAAGATTTATTAAAGAAAGTCTGTCAAAACGAACGCAAATCGGAAATTATGGTCAAAATTCACCACCAATATTGGACTGAAAATCAATGTATAATATCGTGAAGAAGGACAGTTTGAACACTGAAGAAGGAAATGGTAAGTAATTTACGTAGAAACTACCCAAGTCAGTGACTTCCAATGATGGTCTGGGCTCTGGCATTATCATTATATAGTGAGTGAATTGGATCGACCTGTGCTAAGTGTTAGTGTGTTTGCAGCTTTCATGCATGTATATTAAAAATATGTGTTTTTTTTGGAAAATATGTTTTTTTTGGCATGTTAAGTACGATTTTTTAAAGTGTTGCAGGTTGGCATCTCTACATTTACAGCAGAAGTTGTGATATCTTAGTCTTACATGTGTAAAAACTATACTCTCAACATGTCCCTTCAGTGTGAATCTTGCAGGTCTCACAGGAACTGCATTAGGATTAGGCCCTATTGCAAGCACAGTACATGTACAGCGCTATCATGCGGACAAACTAGGCAACATACCACGGGGCCGAGGGTATACGCCTGTGTATGCCTGTCTGTGTTGTGCGTTGTCCCTGTTTGTGTACGCCTGTCCGACGTGCGAACGACTATGCTAAAGCATTCGCATTCAACTGAATTGCATGGGCCCTTTCAGTGCGCCCGTGGGTGTTGTATGTGTTTGTGTTTGGTGTGTTTGTGCGTGGCATATGTTGTGTTTGTGTGTGTGTGCGTATTGTGTGTGTGTGTGTGTGTGTGCGCGCCAGCGCCGTGTGTGAATATTTGGCTTATTCCTGCTTTTCGAGTAAAATCTATGGTTCCCACTTCCACGCACTAAATATACACTGCAACAATTGCTTCTAATAATACATGTATAGGCCTCATGATGATGATGTTGAAGATGATAATGAGGAGGAGGATGATATATATAATAATAATAATTAATAATAATAATAATAATAATAATAATAATAATAAAATAATAATAATAATAACATAATAACAATATAAAATAAATAATATCTTATATTCATTTATCCTCATCATCCTCATCCCTCATCCTCATCATCATCATCATATTATTATATTATTATTATTATTATTCTGATTTTAGATTTCGAAATACATAGTGTAGTTCGATCATGAAATGAAGGTCATGCCCCCTCCCACCCCCCCCCCCCCCCCCCCAACAAATCTGCCTATCCCATTGTATAGTATATAATAGTAAATGAAAGGAAAGTCCCATTAATAAATTGATTGAATAAAATGATAAATAAATGAATAATAAATAAATAAATATATACATGAATAAAATAAATACATAAAAATGAATAAATAAATACATAAATAAATAAATCCATAAAAAAAATAACCGTAATTAAAAAAAATTAACAAATGAGACATTATACTAGGTAATTTATATTTTACCCATGGGATCCCCCCCCCAAAAAAAAACACCCTACTGGGAAAAATCTGACGTGTGAGAAAAAGAAAATCAGACTGTCAGCCACACCTGTCATTGTGTTGCTCAACATCTTATCACCATCTGCAATAATACATGTATTGTTCACCTATTCACTTGTGCCCCTTCCTCGGGGCTGTTCAGCGTCACGCCCTAAATAAATAATAATAAAAAATAAATAAATAAATAATACATAAATAAATTAAATGAGTAATTTAAGTAATTACAAAAATAAATAAATATTTTAAAAATGAGAATCTATACTATCGTAACTTATATTATAGTAATTTATAATTTTATGGTAATTTATAACCATGAGATCCCCCCCCCCAAAAAAAAAAACACCCTACTGGGAAAATTTGACATGTGAGAAAAAAGAAATCAGACTGTCAGCCACACCTATGATGTAATATCAATCGACCGACCACCATTCATTGTTGATCAACATCTTATCACCATTCAACACATTGCATTGTTCGCCTATTTCCCTTCCTCGGGCTGTTCAGGGGCATGTCCCTGCTACACTCTATCATGAGACCAGAAGTGGCACATATATGGAGCAGGGAATCAATCTGAAGTTCCTGGTTCAGGAATGATGATGATGATCATCATCATCATCATCATCATCATAATAATAACAATAATAATAGTAATAATAGTAATAATAGTAATAATAATAATAATAATAATAATAATAATAATAATAATAATAATAATAATAATAATAATAGTAATACTACTACTACTACTAATAATAATAATAATAACAACAACAACAATAATGATAATCACCATCATCGTCATCATCATCATAATAATCACAATAATCATAATAAATGTAATCACAATAGTAGAAGAAGAATTAGTAGTAGTAATAGTAGTGGTGGTGGTAGTGGTAGTGGTAGTAGTAGTAATAGTAGTATAGTAGTAGTAGCAGTAGTAGAAGTAGTACAAGTAGTAGTAGAAGTAGAATTAATATTACTAGCAGTAGGAGGACTAGAAGTAGAAGTAGTAGTATAGGAAGAGTATCAGTGGTAGTTGTTGTACAAAACCCCACATCTGGCTTTCGAGGCGCGAAGCGCCGAGAAAGCTAGTATCTGATAAATGTAATAACTGTGGAGTACACCCTACAGGTTTCACATACTGTACCTAATCACCTGAGAAAAATCAAGAAATTTTAATTTATGTTCATTTGATCCAACCAAAATGTTAATTTGAATGGAAGGCTGCCAAGAAGAGAGGGATTTGATAGAGTGTCAAATTACATTTTCTGATCATAAGGCTTGGGTCTTGGATCTTTAAGAAATTGATGAAATGGATGTGTTCATGAATATTGTTTTGAAACTCTGGTACAAATGGCCTTGAGTATGCTAGAGTTGTATTTGAGGGGAATTCCCTTGAGAAAATGCTGGTTAACAACTCAACACCATATTGCAGAGATTGTGGAATTTCACAAAATGTTGAGTCTAATCTCCCCGTATTTCCTATGGACCTTCCTTTACCTTCAGATGAGAAACCTACAGGTCCATGAAAAAAACCAATAAAGTTCTATCAACCCATAGGTACTAAATTAAAAATTCTCCTGATGCTTCTGACATAAGAACATGCCATTATCACATGCGGTTTACGCTACCTTCCTTCCATACACCCAAAGATCTTATCTCAACTCGTTGCCAAATCAAGTGGATCCGTATGTCATGCTATCTGACGTCCATGGGGACAAGAAATTAGGATCCTACCTACTCCTTCCAAAACAGGGGGAGGGGGAGGGGGAAGCCACACCCCTCCCCAATTTTGTTAAAACGTTATTAAAATGATGGGGATTCAATGGCTGTTTTTTTTTTGGCTACTAACAAAAACTTTTGGTGGACAAATACTGCTTTTTGTCATCGTCGGCCCCCTGCCCCATGCTTGTAGGATGCTGTTTGGCTTGTAGTTTGGCCAGTAAAAAGTTTTTGGCAAGCTCAAAATGTTCTTCATCATCGGCCCCCTGCCCCTTCCCCCCCCCCCACCCCCTATCAGATGCTGTAATTGGCTTGCAGTTTGGATAGTAAATTTGTTTTCCCCGACGGATTTCGCCCCTCCTAAGATTTTACCCTGGCATCGCCCCTGCTTCCAAACTAACCTGTGTCTCAACCCGATCAGCCCCCATGATTCCAGCTATTTTTGTTTTGAAGTTGGTCAGAGGAGAAATCAACACTTGTCAAAATTTTATTTTTAGGTGCTTTAACAAGAATTTGTCACTGAATCATATGCCATATTGTGATTCCCTGGGCATTTGTAATTGGGTGTTTTTCAAGGAACTGTGAGATTCTAAAGTGTCCAGTGATTGATCGAGTGATGCATTTTCCCATATCATATACCTGTATTTAGGTCACTGCATTTGCAAACAACCAAATTTTGCTTTTGTTTTGGAATTGCAAACTTTAGAATAAAAATGTTGCTGATTATACTTGTTCTTTTATACAGCGTAATTCTAATACTTCTGTACCCTCCTTGTGGACGGAGATTTCAACCAAAAAAAAACACGCTACCATGTGATTCTACCCTCCCCATTCATTAGACCCATACAAGCTTGAATAAAATTATATGTGTGCCATCTCCACTATATGATTTTGTAAACACTTTGCATATTAGAACATCTCATAATCAAAAGAAAAAAAAAGACCTCTCTTGAAAAGACTTTATAATTTAACTGAAATTATTCCAAAAAATTGATGGAGCACAGAAACAGGATAAAAATTCAAACCAACTCTTAACTGTTCATTAATTGAACCGGTAAAAGATGGTTTAATTTTGCTTTAAAGTGCATTTCCCATAAACCCGGAGATGAGATATTTTGTGTCTAGTCTTCAAAGTAAACAAGTAAACAAGTAAACGTTACACATTCCAGTTACAGATCTTTTGCGGTTCTATGTCCGTCATCCGTCGTGGGATCATTGGCCCACAGTGTACATGTAACTGTCTAATCGAACCATTCATGATGTTAATTAAGTTGACACCTTACATTGTGGTCAACGACCTTGAAGCGTGACAAGATTATTGAAATCACCCTAACACCCTTCCCATCTTCTTAAAACTAACTTACAGAGGAAGTAAGCTGAAAGATTTGTGTGAAAAGCTTTACAAAAGGGAGCATTTCAATAGATGTTAGTGTATTCATGGCCTCTTTGTTATGAGGTTCACACCTAATCAATTTCATGTAACAGTCATGTACATGTACACATGTTATAATGGTTACTCATTTCATGCAGATTTATCACATAATTAAAATGTACAGCCCAGCTACATGTAAATTTAGAGATCATTAGGACAAGTCCTGCTGTGTCTTCAGTTTTTTCTAAAAGCAGGCACTGAAATGAATGGTTAATTGGTTATGTCTCACACCTAATCAATTTGTAATCAATTGTGTAATTCAGTGTTATAATGGCTGCTCATTTCATGCAAATTTGTATACAATTAAAACATATAGTCAAGCTGAACTTGGAGATCATTAGGACAAGTCCCGCTGTGTCTTCCGTTTTTCTAAAGGCATTTACTGAAATGGATGCCCATTAAAATTATATGAAAACCTCCATGCTCCTCCCATTGGATGAGGTTGGTTATCTCCTTATTGACAATGAAGATGAGCTTTGAAGTTTGAACAACACCAAGGAACAAAATATCCCAATCCTCAAAGAATAGTGTTACTCTCTGTTGATCAAAAGACCCCCATTATGTGACTTACTGCGGTCGTAAAACGCCGATCAATTCGTATTGATCCATCTTGACAGGCGGCGCATCAATATTTGGCTTTTAATTTGGTGTTATGCTAACAGTTAGGCAATAACACAATCTTAACTCTTGAGGTGATTATTCAGCGTTTGCACAAACACTTGATAAATATTTGAAGCTGAACATACTATAACACTCTCATGTAATATGGTTATGTGAGAACTTCATTGTACATAGCAAGCAGTTTCACTGTATTATGGTACATGTGATCTTATAATTTAAAGATTGTGTCAGGGATGTGCAAGTCCATTACTTCCCTTCATTATCAATACCAAACCGTAGTTTAGTACTTACAAAGGTGTGTTGAAAGTTTGAGATCCATACGTCATGAATTTGTTGTTTTATGAGAAAAACTAATAACAACATGTTACCAGAATGTTGTTCTTTCCGGGAGTTTAAATTTTGCTCAAATTGCGAATCGCGGTTACGTGTACCGTCGCAAGACCAGCGGAGCGCACTGATTGGTTAAACGGCTAACCTTTGCGCGACCTTCGGCTAACGGCTGATCGGACAATTTTGGAACGGCCCGTGCACGTTGACGTCACACATTTTTTTTTTAAAGACTTCAGAGTCATTTGAAAAAGGATGAAGTTTAACCATCCAGATTTTCACCAAAACTCAATATTTTACCCCAAGTCTCTATGAGAGGTGTTTATTTAATATATTAATCTTCACATTGGATGTGATTTCAGCTGATTTCATTCATTTAGATGTTTTTTGACGTGCAAATCAATGACACAATCTTTAAAGCCCAAGTATACTTTTGGTCAATTAGACAAGTTTTTAATTTCTCGTTCAGAAAGTATTCTATCGTCACCCCAGACATCAGAAAACAACATCAAATACTCTGAAAATTGTTTATAACTTGACAACTTGTGATCAATGTTTAAATTATCGGAGAACATGTACATTTAGCGGTAAATGTTGTGGGGTCTCCCTTACATTTGACATTTTGAGTAATTTCTCAAAAATGGGAGAGTTTCAGAGTGAACAATTTTCAGGGCATTGATAAATCATATGATAGATCATATGGGTCAGGGAAAAAAAATACACGGGGGGCTCAGGGCGATTTTGCCCCCGAAATAGCCCTAAGAGCCCCCGTAAATTACCATGGGGTTCAATATAAAAGAATATCTGGAAGCTCACTGAAACAGAAAAAGTAGCCCCCAAAAAGAAAATTTTAATTTTTCCCTGATATGGGTCTATCAAAAAAAAATAATTGTGAAAAATTTTGTTCTTTAAGATTTACCAAAACCGTACAGGCTGGGCTTTAACCTTCAGGAGGAGAACTTCAACTGGAATTGAATTAAATTACGATTCTGTGAAAAAGTGATGTCCAGTACTGTAATATTTTGAGGGAGTTCCTTGAGATTTTCTTATACAGTGAGACCAGGTACATCATGTACATGTACATTATATATTTGTGAAACATTTAAAATTGTCCCATTATAGTTGCATAGAGTATTATTGGCATCCTAGTCAGTTTCAATATATAACAAATAAATCTCTCTGCAAACAGATCTTTTTCTTTCGTAATTATGTTCAACATATTAACTGCATACTGTACAGTATGTGTACAATGTCAGTTGTACTGTGGAGGTTTGTAGTAATAGTCTCTAGTGTTGCACGACTCCAGGATTTTTGGGAGTCGACTAGTCACCGATCAAAAGACTAAATTGCCGAATCTCAGTGTTCAGTTCTGTCGGCATGACCAATGGGTAAAAAGAAGCACACTACAGCCTATACAATAACTGTTCAGTGTCCTCCTTCAATGATTTCAGTAAATTCAACTTTCAACTGTGATTACAATCATTCAAGAATTGAATTTCTGCCATAGTCCCACACATTCTCATTGATGTTTTGACTGGTTTATATGGCATACATATGTGATTACATGGAGTCGATTCTTGTGTTTCTAAAGTCGGGGTTGCGACTCCTCGATGATAGTCACGACTCCGACTTTTGGCGACTTAGTCGTGCAACACTAATAGTTTCTATGGTTGACAACTATTAAAGCTCAACAACAGCATTGCAAATACACTACTGCTCATGGGCAATTAACTTTTACCCTCAGGGCATGATCATTGAATTAATGAATAAGCCTCCTGGGCTACAGATCCAATTATAAATGAATCAAAGTCAAACACATGCTAGGGTTTCTTTTTAAAAACAAATATGTACTTGCACATGTTCATGTATATAGTTTCAATCATGAAAACTTTGAAATTGACTTTTAAAAAGACCAACACTTTCCTTTTCAAACTACAAGTACATGTACATGTATAAGCAAGAAGCAAAGCACTATAAATAGATATCAAGTGAGCTTACTTAATTGCTTTTGACTTCTGCAAATTGATTTTATAATCTTGTGGTTGGGGAAAATAACTGTGAGATGCAAGTTATCAACACCAGATTAACAAATTCAGATGCATTGCCCCTTCCCCTAATGAACCCCCATTGAGACGCATTGTACAACCAATGAGATTAAGATGATATTGTATTTGTAACCAATAAATGAACCCAAATTATGCTTTGCCCCCTTCCCCTTTTAGAACCCCCATTGAGACACTTTGTCCTACCAACGAGATTAAGATGATATTGTAACCATTAAAGGAACTCCAGTGCACAAAAATACTTCAACTCAGCTAATGGACCTTGCAAATTCGCTCAATTGTTCGCAAGTGCTTGGAAGGTGGTGAAGTGGTTGCAGTGTTGTTGCTGATGAAAGTGCTACTGAATGATGGTTAGAATCTGCTGTGTGAAGTAGAGTATCAAAGTTCTGAAGTATCTTTGTAGAGATGGCTTGGCCAGGGAGGATGGCAGCATTTTTGTCCTTTTGTGAGGAATGTGTCAATTGCATGTTGATTGTCGTTTGTCAAGAATCTCACTGTCTTATTTTTGTTGACACTCGCTCTTCTTCTCAATTATATGAAATCAATACTAGGTAGTGGGTACAGTCAATGATTAATTTAACTGAACATGTGAAAAGCAAAACACTCTTCCCGGTTTCAAGATACAGTACATGTACAGCACATGTATCAACTGTACTTTATGGTCATTCCATTTAGAGCACAAGTTTAGTTTTGGTGATTTTTTTTTATGTGAAAGCTTTATGCCCAAAGGTCTATCACCACCAATAACAGATTCTGAATGTCTTTCATTTTCTTTTCTTATGAATTGATTGAAAAATCTTGGGGGGGGGGGAGACCCCCGAGATTACTCTGATCTTTCTGCTGAGGTATAATTCAGATAACCATTAACAAACACCTTATTAACACTTTGGATGCTACACTGTAAAATATAGTCGAAAAATCCCCCCCCCCCCCCCCCCCCCCAACCCACCCCGGAGATATTTCATTAATTAATTTTAAACAAATGAAAGACATTCAGAATCTGTTACTGGTGTGATATGACCTTTGGGCTTGACAGCAGTTCTTTGTGTGTGTGTCACTGCAGCCCATGCAAGTGTGCATTAAGTTTAAAATGCAACAAACACTGTATTCAGTGACCTTGCCAAATTATGTTTGAATTCATTCAAATCATAGTGCTACACTAACAACAAAGTTTACAGTACAAAGTTCTTTACCAATTGATATTATTACACAGCAGGTGCATTTACTGTGTGTATACTAAATTTGTTTCGTTGACAAGCATACACAGTAAATCACGCCACTGACCCAGTAGAATAAATCAACATAAACCTGGATATGAATTTGCCTAGGGACATAATAGATACTACATGTAGTATCTAATTATATTAAAGGGACCGAAAAGTCGCATATCATGGTGTTGTGGAGGTGGCCCAGCTCGGGTAATATTCGGGACTGCCCGTATACTTTCGGAAAACGAACGCGCATGAATTGAGTGCATTTCCCTATGCAGCACGCATTTAACCGAAGAAATACGAAGTGAACCTAACTGCCCTAACGGCCCTACCCTCAACAGCAATTCTGTTCGCAGCTCCACGATACTTGTTATGCACGGCCCTGCAATAGGGGCAAGCAAATGCTATCGAACGTACATGGTTTACGAGCGGCGCATCCCTTTAAACCTTGATCATGTTAGTTTCACAGTGTTGTCTTGTAGTCTGTGCCCACTACATGTATGTATCATTCAAAACAATTTCAGCAAGTACATGTACTGTGTGATTTTTTGATACATGAAATGGCATTGGCACACACTGTAGGCCTACATTTTGCAAAAACTGATCACAATTTTGTTGGATCGATCATCGATCAAAATGACTCCTTGGCTTTAATATATTGAACAGACAGTTTCATTTACACTGTACATCATCAAAATAGCTCCTGCTACAACTTTACTGTGCAATGCACATGAAATTAATGAAGCAGCTTTCGATCACAGCTGCAGGCAGAATTATATTACAACAGTCTGCAGTGGTGGAAGTAATCAGCTGAAGCTGGATAATGATGGGTCACACTGATGCTTACTATCTTGCATCGATTTTTTTTCCACATTAGAGACTGAACCTACATCTAACCTATCACTGTAAAAGTCTCCCCTGTGAAATAACCTTCACCTGAAAACAACATCCTGTGTAAAAATTAGGAGAATGTCACATCTTTTTCAGTTGACACTATGTATTAGAAAGCAGGAAACATAAATTATACTGTAATTATACTAGGCATCTGTCCATGACAAGATTCTCAATTTACAGAGCAATCTTTAAAATCTGCGCTGGATCTTGCCAACTCTACTCTACCGCTTTGGGTAGATAAGTAGAATTTGATAGTCTACTGGATTGGAGTACTCCCCTCCAACCCCCCTCCCCACCCCACCTCCTCAGTCACTTTGCTCCCTCTGCCTCACAAGTCACAATCTAACATTGTACACGGTCAACTGTTGGCAAGTACATCAGGTTGTATAAAATTGTAACTGTAATTTCTGCAATCTAAATTAATATTAAAGCTTAG
>JZLH01S0021241.1:29070-43026 GCA_001188425.1 Eucidaris tribuloides | reverse complement strand
TATATGTTACTTGATGTTTTATGTACAGACTTAGATTTATTTTTTTGAGCTTTTTCCAACTCTGCAAAATCAAATTAAATTTATAAATCCCCTTTATTGAAAATTGAGCATTGTATGGATCATGATTGGCTGATTTGTGGATATTGTATTGTGCCAACTAAACTTTGTTTAAAAGGGCATACAAAATTAGAGATATGGCCTAATTTTATTATTATATGTGTGAGAGAAAGTATCTGAGTGATTAGTTTCTTTAATGCATACAGAACACATCCCTACCAACAAGAATAGTTGTAACCCAATCTAGCAAAACCTGGCGTTTATCATCAATTCACAATTTATAGAAACTGGCTTAAGGGAACAAAACACCCATCGAACACTAAACAAAATCATAACTTGAAATTATAACTTTCTTTACAACTGTTCAATTTTTGTGAATTATACATGTAGCATGTAAGTGTTGTTTCCACCACCAAATGCCTGATGTCACATTTAGTGCCTTTGAATTTATGCCTTCAAATTCAGCCAGCCATCATGAATTGTATTATTTTTCACTAAACATTTGATGCATTGCTCTGTCGATACTGACCAAACTCTCTGTCTCCTGATTAATTAGACTGGTCGGATATCAATAGACGATGCAGTCCACTACTCCAGGTTACTGGGAATCGTGGCGTCGGCGGAGACGGAGGCCAGGACCATCGCGGAAGTCAGCAACGCTTTCCAGGAAAAACGAGTCTACAACTTTGGTGTGTACAAGTACTACAAGCATCGCACATGTCAAAGGAGAATTTTACAGGTGAGTTTGGGAGTCAGTTATTTGTGATTTTCCAGACCTTTGCTAGGTCTAGAAAGTAAACAAAATACTGTAAAAACACATATAAAATCCATTCTGTGTTATATCCAAAATTTCAGGAATTTCAAAATAGTGTCCAAATCATCAGAAAGTGACAACAAACTATTTTGTGTGTACGTGCGTGAGAGAGAAAGACTTAGTTTTCACCATTCCATACCCTTCCCCCTCCCAACGAAAACCTTGTGTAATTCCCAGTTTGACCATTTAAATCATTTTAAACTAGTTAAGTTACACTTGATTTATGAATTTACCTTCTGCCTAGAAAAATATACAAGTATACTTAACTACTTTTCAGCATAGATTATCATTGCTAGGTCTAAACAAGATAAATTTATGTACGTCTTGCCCGTTTTTCTTACATGGAAAAAATGAACTGGTCTTCATTGTCTGTAATAACTTAGAAACCATTCAATGATTTGGGAGTACCAGATTCCACATTGTGGCTTTCAAATGGTCCTACCCACAGAAGTATATGTATGGTGTATGTAGATCTGTCATGAGTATGATATTAAAGGTAAATGACATGATTGGGGGTAGTCCTCAATTTGGCTGAAACTACTCTAGGATCAAGTAAACTATGCAAGGATTCTCCTGTGAAAATCTTGTAGTCTAACGTTGACTCATTCTAAAATTATTAAATGTCAATATCCCATGTGGCAGGCAAACCTGCTATGTGGCTTTCTATGGGTCCTATTTTTATCGTGGCCTGATAAAATTAAAATACTAATATGTTCATGCTTTATTCTTCTTAAGTAAACAAATTACAGATGAATCCTTCCAGCTGAGAGATCCACTCCAGCTGGTGTATAGTTGGTATACATTTCAACTCATTTGGTTCTTGAGGCATTTTCAAGCCTTCCCAATCATGTCACTAACCTTTAAAGGCAGTGCCTACATACAGTAGAAACACACCTGCACTATTTGGGCTTGGAGTCATGCATGATATACCTACCCCAGTTTGCTGGTGACCTAGCAACAAGCAGAGGGGATTTTCACTTACATGCGTGCCCACTTCACTTAACATAATTTCCTGTGGACTTCCCACCTACAGTACCATGCATTCATTGAACAAAACATATATCTCACATTGACTAATGTATACGTATGATATTTGTTCACTGTGCTTTACCACCCTTACAAACTCCCCAGAGTTTTGGCATTGCTTTTATAACTTTGTTTCTTGTTTTTTGTTTTATTAAGTTTGGGAGGGAGTGGGGGCAGTCATAAACTTTATGAAAACCCGGAGTGCAAGGCAGGACACCCTGTGGTGATAGAAAATTATGTGGTGAGATTTGTCTGTCGATAATAGGGGGCCTAGGAGAGGGGGAAATGGGTGGTTTAGCGTGATTTCTGACAGAACGCACTGATTTTGTGCAGCGATATAGACTGCGAGGCTCCCGGCTCTGGATGAAGGTTGTAGCCACTGTACAGCGTGTCTCAAAAAAAATTGTGCAAGATAAATAGTGCCATCTCTTGGCAGTCAGAAATATTGCTGTGATTGACGTTTAACATCATTATCAAGGGTCTTGTCTAAGCTTTCAAATGCTGTTTATTTTATTAAATTCACGTGCTTCAATCTGGAGATATGTTTAGTTAACAACAAAAGGGTAAAATCACATTTACCACTTTTACTATGAAAGATCATTGACTGTAGTAAAAGTGGCACAATTGTGAATTTACTCTGTCGTTGTTAACTAAACACATCTCAAGATTAAAACAAGCGAATTTAACGGAATAAGCGCTCTACTTGAAAGCCAAAACTGTGACCTTAACGATGATGTAAGCATCATTACAACATTATTTTCTAATAGCCAATGAGGGCACTTTTCACTGGCACAATTTTTTTTGGCACACTGTACACAGCATACAGTCCTACAGCTGTCAGTTGATTATTAATGGGAACTGTTTGGGCATGATGGGAAAAGAATGACAGCTGGGTATTTAACTGACAGGGTGTGCACTTGATTAGTTTAGACTTTATTGTAGTCAGAAAGCATAATTTGCCTTCATGACATTTTTTGTTAAATATGTATCATTGAACTGGAATAATACATCAGTTGTTTTTGCTCAACGTAAAATGCTTTTCGAATGACCAGTCGCAAGTAAACAACTGGCACAGCATGCCATGAGGCATTAGGATGCATGCAATTTCATCAGATTTGATAACATCATCAATTAAGCCCCCTATGTATTCAAATCTTTTCCATAAAGATATAACTATTTAATACAGCACTTAATGTACTAGTACAATATGTTTTGTTATCTGTAGGTATAATACAATTCAGGATTACATTTTTTTTGTGGGGGGGGGGGGAATACATGTACATCTCATTTCATCACTGTAATGTCATAACTTACCCCGTTGGCTATGGGAACCGGATCTGCCCTGTGTTAACTCTATGGGATTTTCAGAATCTCGGAGGCAACGGGTTAAAAAACTGATCAGATGTGAATGAAACGTGGGTCAAGTATGATATTTTAGGCATCAATGAACTCATTACATTTCTGAGTTGAAAGGTCATAGTTCAAAATTCATAGGCCCTTGTAGTACATGCCTGATATGAACTTATTACAGTACAGTAGTAACTTAAAGGTACTGGCTAACATTTACCACAGTTAAAAAAATCTGAGCTACATGATTCCCCATGCTACCAGTGTCTTTGATAAGGTCTAAAAATGAAGCCCTGAAAAAAATTGTATTTCAAAATGATTATTTAGTGCTTTAAAAAACTGAAAATCGTAAGTTGACCAGATTCACCTGCCCATTTCCTCCCATAGACTTACTGTTTGTACACCTAGGCTATGTTCTATTTGCCCCGAGTATTAATTGTTTATTCATGCGTAACTTGCCATTGGCAGGGTAACTTTCCAAACTTTTGTATTCTTGGGTGCTAATTTGTCCATTTGAACACTACTATGTAGATCAGATATCAAAGTTTGACAATTTTTTAAATTGAAGCTCCACAATGTTAGCCTATCACTTTAAAGACTTTTGATCAGATTAGGTTCAAAATTTAATTGAATTGCGGTTGGAGTGCAAATGCATTCTCATCAGCTGCACACAGTTGAACTGCTCTACTTTTTCATGTTACATCAAATCGGAGATGCTGATTACATGCACGTTTAGTCGTTCATACATTTCTGATTATTTATTTTTTTTTACATTGGAAATATTGTTACATAAAACCTGTAAGGTGGTGAGAGGCTGAGAGCCCACTGAAAACTTGGGCAACAGCGTAGTAGGGGGCGATCACTATCGCAAACATGTGAAACTAATTACCGTATTTATGAATTCATGCTAGTGAGAGTAAAAAACAGTATCATGAACTTTCGAATCCCACTTGTTGTGGAAAAAGGAGGGGACTGAACATTTGAGGTATCAGGTTTCAAGACAAAGCTTCCGTCTTTCACCTTACACAAGTTCTTTAATGTCGTCCAGCATAGCAACAGCCAAATTTTAATAGCATAATGCCTTATACATTTGTTTATGAAGGAGGTCACCGCGAGAGTGCTTGTAGGGGGAAATCAAATTGCTAACTTCCCCCACAGACTAACGCGATACAGCCCCCACTTCGTTAAAACGTGAAAAATCTTCGGGATCAAGGAAGCGAAAATACCCCGACAAAATTTGACAGTTTGAGGAGTCTTGACTTCCGCGGCAGAAAACTGAAAATCTCTGATTCACAGTTTATCTGACCTGTTGCCACCCCCAGTTTTTAAATGGACATTTCCACTCATAGTGGATTAAATGCAAACATGACGAAACAACTTTTAAAGGGAAATATTAGGACTGGAAGCATTTGTTAAATATGAGTTAAAATGATTCTAGAATCAAATAAACTGTTTGAACTCACTATGAAATTTTATTGTTAAACTGTTTCTTAATCAATTGAAGACTAGACATGAGATATCTCAAATAATCTCATCACGAGGTCTATGGGAAATGGATGTTCAAGCAAAATCAAACTGTCTTCAACGGGTTAACATTGCCGTTCTTTCTGTATAATGAGACTTTATTTATTGCTCATGTTTCCTCTTTTGTAGAGAGATACTATTAGAAATCAGTGTGGCAGTCAAATTTGATATTTTGCTTTGTATGGGTTCAATCTCTAATAATATGGTTATATTTTAATTCAATTGATGCTCGAACATTTTATCTTCACCTAAAACAAATTCAAGACAAATCTATTGATTCTTAACACCTTGGGGACTAAGATTGAGGTATCTTGGGCTGGGGTCTATGGAGGATGCATGTTGTAATGAAATGTCTCCAATGAGCTAAAATGCATGATTTCCTTTGAGGAGGGGGGGGGGTGTGAATCTGTACCTGAAAGGCAGTATAAAGTTTTGATTATTGGTCAAAAGTGAAATTTTCTCCTATTGTGATTTTTTGGATTGACCTTTAGCATCTATTAATGTTATGAGAATCTGACAATCTGATATGCTTCCATTTTGTAGAAATTGATAAAACATCAAATTGTAGAGGGCCCCCTTACAATTTTGGTAGGGTTTTTTTTTATGTCTGGCATGACAATACTTATGGAACGAACGACTGATGAAAAATTGTCTGATTGACCGAAAATATACTTTGGCAAGTATTACAATTTTGAAATGCACCAGCCATGGGTAAAGTGGTTTCTTTGTATACCATAGGCTTCAAAACAGTTATTTTTAAAGGGTGAAGGTTTGTTGAAGAATAGATGCAAGGAACGTCACTGACAATGTCCAGAAGGTCCTAATTAGATTACGCTAAAAAGCCATTCTCTAACGTGTGAAATATTCCATTTAATCCTAGAAACATCCCTTGGTGACCTTTCTTTTATGAAACTCAGGAAGTATTTCTAAGTATTTCCTTCCAGGTTCTGGCTGACCTGTGAAGTTAACCCCTCTCCTCCCCAGGTGGAGGAAATGTTCAGAATGATGGGATAAAATTTCAGAGCTCTTGGGAGTCAGTTAGGGGTGTCGATCATGACCTGACTGAGGTCAAAGTGAGACAAATTATCAAGTAATAAAATAACAAAATGCAACAAAGACCCAAGTCTGGGTTTTGGGGCCAAATTGAGCTAAACCCGTCCTGTAACTAGCAGCACATGCTCCCATATTTGGCCTGATCAAGCACATACGTCATGTAGAAGAGTGATCAAGAATTGATGAATGCATAGGCCTACTGTTTGAGAATGTATAGTTTGTATAGTTTTGTTAAATCATGAAAAATGAAAATCTTTGCGTTATTTTTTTTTTTTAGGTAGACCTATATGACATATCAATGCCCTTAAAATTGTTGGTTCTGAAAGTCTCCCATTTTTGAAAAATTACTGATTACTGAAAATGTTAATTGTCGGGGGAGGGGGGACATCCAACATTTCCCATAGGTAATGTACATACTCCTACATATTTTCCGATAAACTAAACATCACAATTTTTCACCACAAGCAATTTTCATGCGTTTGATGTTGTTTTCTGATATCCGGGTGACAATGGAATACTTGTGAACGATTGCGAATGTTGTCTGATCGAACCAAAACTATACGTGGGTTTAAGTGAGTTAATGAATGATCTTCAAAAAAAAATCAAACCTGAATTATGAATATTTGTGTGGTGTGTGTGTGTTGTGTGTGTGTGTGTTGGTGTGTGTGCATTTTAATTTTGGAATATTTCACTGTTTGAATGTGAAATATATATGATTTATATGCGTGATTATCAAAGTTTGTAATTATGATCATTAGCATAGCAGCTGTGGATATAAGTGAAATAAATTTCATGAATAGTGAATTGCAATAAATTACTGTTTTTAGGTGTTTTTTGTTGTAACATACTACATAGTGACAATACATGAGGGGTCATATATAAATTAATATAAATTGATATAATATGTGCCCTTGGCATACAATATGCAAGGAATGATTAATAACAATCTGTCACTCCTTTTTTCCGTAATTCTTTTGGTAAGAGGCCAGAGCTACTTGTAAATGAAAATATTAGGAGGAAGTAATTTAATAATTCCAATGTGTCACAGTAATGCTTTCCAGAAAAAAAAAATGACCAAAAAATTCATCACAAAAACACACAAACACACCCTACTTTAAATGGATATATTTGAACATGTGTGTTTAGCGTGACCTTGTTTCACTGTGTCCATGGGTGTAATGTATGTAACCTTGTGATCTCTAAAATTGCATCTTGAAAACTTTTGGGTGTCCATCTCCCTATCCCCCAAGTACTTCCTCTAGCAGGGGCCATTTGCTACAAACATTTTCCTTTTGTGTACTTTGGATGATGATGATGATGATAATAGTAATAGTACAATAGTGAATTCTTATATAGCCTGCATTCTACCAATGAAAAGATGCTCATGGCGAATAACACAGTTACTACAAAAAAAAGCGACTACGAAAATATAGGAACAACATATACAAAGAAACACAATGAAAACACAAATCAACATAAATGCAATTTATTGGGAAAGATAGACCTACATATAGTATTTATTAATAACCAAAAACTATACTTTCACTAAAATGCAGATCTTGATGAATTGTTATTCATATGTCACTCCTTATTCACTTCTGTCATACTGTACTTTGTTGAACCAAAATAACAATCAGTAAAGTAACAACATATATGAGGTGAAAATTTACTCAGAATGTGATTACTGCATATATTTTTTTCAGAGTTGTACATGAATATGTGAAGTTTTGTTCCTTTTTTAAGTATCATGTAATAGTAAATCAGCAAGGAATAAGATGGAGAAAGTTAACATTTAATCCCTTGGAGACGACGGCCTTGAACAGAAGCCCAGTAAATCTCACAACAGAGACAAGTTTCTATATTTCCTGTTGTAAAAATGTGTTTTTAGTGGGTTGAAACCAATAGGGACTATAACCTCACTTTATATGAAAGGTTTGGTATATTTTAGGGGCTTTTTTTGGAAGCATTATTTCTGTGAGTGTGATATGTACTGGGCTTTTATACATGCCCGTCGTCCCCAAAGGGTTAAAGATAACACACAAATCTAGTTTGCACCCACTCATCTACCCCTGTATATTTCTACCCACATATAGCATCTACCACTTAGTTGTTTGTCAATGTCTATAGCAATTAACTTATTTCCAGACCTTAAAGAACGAAAAAAAAGAGAAAAGA
This sequence comes from Eucidaris tribuloides, assembly GCA_001188425.1. NCBI lineage: Eukaryota > Metazoa > Echinodermata > Echinoidea > Cidaroida > Cidaridae > Eucidaris > Eucidaris tribuloides. The sequence goes on along the minus strand of JZLH01S0021241.1, from coordinate 35,030 downwards.
TGAACCACGTAATCAGTATTTGTCTCCCCTAATCTCTGCTCTGACATAAATTCCAGTAGTTCTGTGTACAGCTAATTTTCCTTTTGATTAGTAAAATAAAACACTAGGATTATTACTCTGAAGAGACTAGAAACAGATAGAGTGAGTCAGATTTGTATTTGTTTGCATCCTTCGCCACCTACCCCACTGCTCTAAAATTTCAAGTCAGTAGCTACCTCATTTGTTTGCCATCCATAAACATTCCATGCAAAAGGATAAGTACACGAGTAAGAAGTAAATGAATAAACAATAACAGTAATAAATAAATGAATTGGTTAAAACATAAGTAATAGATAAGCAAAGTAGTAAATGAATTAATTCAAAATTAGTGAATCAAAATTAGTTAAATATGAACTAGACAAGTAAATAGATAAATGAATAAATATGTAAATCAATAAATAAGTAAATAAATAAATAAAAACATCAATTACTGGTTATTTCATTTATTTCACTATTCCATCCATAAATTATTCCATGCAAAAGGATATAAGCAAACAAATAATAATTAAGTAAATAAGTAATTAAATAAGTAAGTGAGTAACTAAATTAATACATAAATAAATAAATTAGTTAATAAGGAGCTAAATAGATAAATTTATGAATAAATAAGTAAATAAATTAATATGTAATGAATTCAGTTAAAATATAAAGAAAGAAAGAAAGCATTTGATTTAATAATTGAAAATAATATATATCAATACTTAAATGAATAAGTCAATACAATAATAAAACAAGTATAGTGATGGGTATTATGTAATTTACTTTTTATGTAGAATTTTAATTGAGTACAACAACAAACACAACTTGTAAGGGTAAACACATAGTAGAGCTATTCAATATGCAGCTTCGACAGGATTTTATCAAATTTCTTCTTAATGAGTGTAAATAAAATCAAGCTTTAAATAAATTGATCGATAAGTTATTACTTCCTTGGCTTCATATACAGTAGTTAAAGTTAAATTAATAATATACTGTACAACCAGTCTTTTAATTCATTGGAGATGATTTGATTTCAATATAACATGCATTCTCCATAGACCCCAGACTGAGAAATCTCATTCGTATTCTCTAACAGGTTAAATGTGTATCAGGATATAGCCCAGAAATGTTTTGAAGGTAGTCGACCATGGATATTTTGGGAAGCGTCTTGACAAACGTCCAGAACTCGGGCCGACCTTTGACCTTGTCCCGGTCGCCCAGGACTCTTAAATTAGAACGAACAGGAAGGAAGCTATCCAGAGTGCCCCATGTATGTCACAGGAAACGATTATCATCAAAGTGTGTGGAGGTTTTTTTTTTTCTTCTTTTGTCATCAATCCAATAAGTCCTAAATGTGTTATGTGAGTTAGGTTGTTATTGATATTAGTGGTATTAGTTCTTACTTAATTATCAGAAATTTATAACATTTACATTAAGTTACATTGACCATGGCAACACAATGTAGTCAGTGCAAATAAGAAGCAGACACAAATACATCATTACATCAAGACACACTGATAATGGATTATTAAAGGTTAGTGACATGATGGGACACTTGAAAATGCCTCAAGAACCATGTGAGTTGAAATATATACCAACTATACACTAGCAGGAGTGGATCTCCACCTGGAGAATTTGTCTGTAATTTGTTTCCTTAAGGAGAATCAAGCATAAACATACGAGTATTTTAATTTATCGGCGGACGATAAATAATAAGCCCGCCATGACCGCACAGACGCGACCAGCGACCACACACGCCCCGAAAGGCCTTTCCCGTCTACCGAGTGCATATGTGACACATTGTTTATTTTAGAATGAGCCAACGTTTGACTACAAGATTTTCACAGGAGAATCCTTGCATAGTTTACTTGATTCTCGAGTAGTTTCAGCCCAAGTTGAGGACTACCCCCAATCATGTCATTTACCTTTAAGAGGCCTGAGACATACTGTATACGTGATTCACTTATTTCCCACTCGTTATGGCTATTGAGGACTTTATAGAGTTTACCTTCTTATTGTGTATCATATCCTTGTCTCATATAAGTACTATTTTGAGATTATATATAAGACTGAATTATGTGTCAGTTACAGACATATGATTAAGACACCATGATGAGTTGGAATCCCTGAGTGCAAGACTTCATGATGAGTTAATGTTCCAGACTGTTACATTGGTCACATTTTGTTCCAAAAATACTGTGAAATTACATTTATCTCATCATCCCAGCATGTTTCTCAAGAAAGACAGCAGGTTTTATGATCAACAACTGTGGATTACTTTTCCTGCCAATATTTGAAGTCTAGTGAATGGGTAAACCACCAATTCTCGGTATTCACAATATGGTGCGCCACCTATCGGGTCCAACGGACAGCCCGAAATCCGCAATGCCCTGGGAAATAGTAGATATCATGAAGCCTAGCTACTGTACATTTAGTGTAAACAATACATGCCGCATATTTCCTTGTGATATTTAGACCATTTTCGTTGAATTCTTCCTCCGCTTTTGCCATGATTTTCATTTGTGAAGCATCAGAATGCTATTTACACAATGCCAAACTTGAAAATTTGAAGAAATACCCGTGGATGAAAGGCATGAAGTAGGTGAAATGGCCACGCAACAACACTACGGCTGAACTGATGTCGACCCAAACTTGGAAATTGGCCTGCCCATTGGATCTGATAGGTGGCTTACCATATTGCGAATACCGAGAATTATACTCAAACTGGAGTAGTACCATGGAGCTAAAATGTATAATCAAGCTTGGTCGTACATATGAAACGTACATTAACCCCACCCACAGCCACGCCCATCCCACTCCTCCCATGGTCTTATCTTTTTCTGTAATTTGCTGGAAAGCTCATGTTTTGGACAAATATGTCAATGATCACAGTTTTTGTAAATGAAGGTGATTTGGACATGTTTAAATACCAATGATATATGTTTCTTACTATATACCTTGTATTTTCTCAAGAGCTTGCCACCAATATTGTAAGATCTATGTGTTTGTGTGTGAGATGTTTGTTTGTATGTACCGTACGTGTGTGTGTGTTTTCCTTTATCACATTTTACTTTTTATCAGGCCAATGTTCAAACTAGGGCTGAGTCATCCCGTTTAATAAGATTTCCATTTAAACGGTGCTCCTAAACGGGCGTTTAAGGATTAAACGATTTTGTCAAGTCGGCAAATCGATGTCAAAAACAAATGTCGGGAGATCGGTCAGTTTGTTTTTCAGGGTCGGACATTATTAGCGCTAATATCAAGTCCGTATAATGTTTAAAAGGATCGCGGGGAGTTCGTTCTTTAGGATGAGAAATTATCAGCGCTGATATTAAGTTCCGTATTACGCTAGAAAGGATCACCTGGAGTTCGTTTTTTAGGATGAGAAATTATTAGCGCAGATATTAAGTTCCGTATAGCGTTAGAAAGGATCGTCGGGAGTTCATTCTTTATGATGAGAAATTATTAGCGCTATTATTAAGTTCCATATTACACTAAAAAAGATCGTCGGGAGTTCGTTTTTTAGGATGAGAAATTATTAGCGCTGATATTAAGTTCCGTAATACGGTAGAAAGGATCGTCGGGAGTTTGTTTTTTAGGATTAGAAATTGTTAGCGCTGATATTAAGTTCCGTATTACGGTAGAAAGGATCGCAGGGAGTTCGTTTTGTAGGATGAGAAATGATTAGCGCTATTATCAAGTTCCATATAACACTAAAAAAGATCGTTGGGAGTTCGTTTTTTAGGATGAGAAATTATTAGCGCTGATATTAACTTCCGTATTACGCTAGAAAGGATCGCGGGGAGACTTTTTTTTTAGGTATGAGAAATTATTAGTGCTATTATTAAGTTCCGTATAACACTAAAAAAAGATCAGCCGGAGTTTGTTTTTATAGGATGAGAAATATAGCGCTGATATAATTCCCGTAATACCAGCTAGAAAGGATCGGCGGGAGTTCGTTTTTAGGATGAGAAATTATTAGCACTGATATTAAGTTCCGTATTACGCTAAAAAGAAATTGTAGAGTTTGATTTTAGATGTATTGTTTTTGATAGTAAAAAAAGTGTAAAAATCGTTTACACATACACGGAAATTTGTAAACGTTTACGGGCGTGTAAACGGTAAACGACCATCATGACTTCAAACCCTCCTACCAACAATTGATTCATAGATGAAAAATATGAAGTAACAACATGATTTTTTTTATAACATCTATAAAACAAAACAAAAAATATTTTAAATGCTGATTTTCATGAAGATTTTGTTAGCTGTAGAATGATTTATTTTGTCAGAAAAGCTACTAAACTGTATGATTATTCTAATATTTGTTTTCTCTTGTCTTTTTAGATTGATTTTCAAACATGCCAGCTGTGTAACATCCAGAAGGGAAACTTAAATCGCAAGTTCAGTTTTGCCACGGTGACAGATTATGAGAGTGAGGTAAGTCCATATTTAAGATGAAAACAAGTAAATTGAACAGAACTTGTGGTATTTTAAAGCTAAGACTTTGCTCTTGACGTTGATGTAAGCATCATGTAACTGGAGTATTTTTTAATTGCCAAAGTGGGTGCTTTTCACTTGCACAAATTTTTTTTTTCAGACACTGTATATTGGCAATGCTAAAATGTAAGCTACAAGTTGTGAACATCCATGAACTGTTTGCCATGGTCACACATAATAAAATGCCATTTTTCTGGGGGGGGGGGGAGATGGGGATGGGGAGTTCTCAATCTCAATGAAACGTCACTCAAGTTCAGCAAGCCGCTGGAGCGATTTTCAGGCAGGAAAGCAAAACCCTGCGTCACTCATCAAGAAATTTAAGGCTAGCGGTGTGTGTGTGCCTTGGTGCAAGCTGCCATGAATCATGCGCCCTCAGACCAACAATAGCTAAGAGGCTTGAGGAGATATCTTCCCAGACATGTACCCTGGCTTGTGATGTAACACAAAAATGGCAGCCATCTTGTAGGGCTTGTAATGGTCTGTTGTATTAAAGTGATAGGCTAACATTGTGGAAGCTTCAATTTAAAAAATTGTCAACTTAGATATCTGAGGCCATATAGTAGTGTTTGAATGGACAAAAGCACCCTACAATACAAAAGTTTGCAAATTTATGCTGCCACTGCAAGACGTGAATGAATAATCAATTAATACTCAGGGTGGTAAAAAATAGCCTAGATCTACAACACAGTAAGTCTATGGGAGGAAATGGCAGGTGAATCCGGTCAACTTAACGAATTTTTACTTTTTTAAAGCACTAAAAAATCATTTTGAAATACAATTTTTTCAGGGCTTCATTTTTAGACCTTATCAAAGACACTGGTAGCATGGGGAATCATGTAGCTCAAATTTTTTAACTGTGATAAATGTTAGCCAGTGGCTTTAATTATATAGAGTTTTGGGTCGTAATAATAATTAAGTACTATTCATGAAATAAATGTGTCAGTTGCTCTTCTGTTTTAATGGACTGGACAGCAATTTATTGAAATCTATCAAGTGATCCTAACCCATTACCATCCCCACAAAAGCTTTTGGTCCATATGTAAAGTTATTTTTTACATGTCAACAAAAGCCTTATATGACACACCACTACCAAGATCTTGAAAGAGAAGGATTTGTTCGGACGTATACTTCTGATACACGTTATTTCACTATCCTATAATGATTGGGAAATCTTGTATTGATCATTAAAGCCCCTTTATATTACATCTCAAAACATTTTTACTTTTTAGTTATTTGGAGGGGGATGGGGGGGGGGGTCTTTATATATCATGGCAGAAATGCCTCCAAATCTACAAAATTCTGTAAAATATTGCCTTTAAAATAAGAGCTTCTGGAGAATATATTGTACACATTATGCTATATCCTACGGTTAAGAACTTGAAAGGGTTTGGGGGGGGGGGCGATGGGGATGTGCGCTGTATTATTTCACACTTTCGTAAGTT
>JZLH01S0021232.1:20315-32101 GCA_001188425.1 Eucidaris tribuloides | reverse complement strand
TGTTTGAAAATGTTTGAAAAAGCATTGGAAAGCATTATAAAACTATCAAACATGTCATAAAAATACTACTAAACATACAAAATTGTCAATTTTTCGGCGCGCTTCTCACGCAAAATTCTGTATAACAATTTGGCGCGCAGAGCGCCCCGAAAATTTTGGACATTTTTTCTACTTTTGCCCCCCCCCCCTCCCCAATCCGAAAAATGGATCAACGTCCCCGGCACCGACACCTCCTCAGGGTTTGTAGGACTACTACTCTCCCGCAGGATAATTCCCCTGAGGGACAACTCCTCCCGAGGACAACTCACCCGGAGGACAACCTTCGGTGGAGATTTTGAAATGTTTCGAGTTTCTAAAAATCCAGTTTTTCCCTGGGGGGGGGGGGTGTCCTCGGTTGTACTGTTCTCGGGGGAGTTGTCCTTGTTGGAGTGGCCCCCTTAGGGAACTGTCCTTCGGGGGAATTGTCCTCCAAGGGAGATCTCCTGATAGTCTCCTCGGGTTCTACGGTCGTCGACGTTCTCGTGCTGAAAGTCGTCGGGAGAAAAACAGGTCAGAAGACAAGAGTGGTGACGTGACCGGCCCGAGTACCTTCCAGTGTGTATCGTTTAAAGTCCTTGATCACATAAACTACTTCTGCTCATAAAGCTGGCCCGAGTTGGAACGTGCATGATCTTGGTCAGTCGGTCTTCGTCCGTATAGTCGTAACGTAACACCACAAAAATTGTTTTATTTTGTCTTAAAGACGCTATATAACAATGTGGAAGACACGTTTAAAAAATTGTCGAACTCTGCTATCTGACATATCTGACAGTGTTTGAATGGACAAATAAACACCCTAGAACACATAAGTTTGGACAGTTTAGTACAATAATTATGTGCAGATACAAATAGGCACATTAATTTCCTATCAGGCGATAGGAAATTCTGCAACACAGCAGTCTATGGGGGAAAGCTGGAATGGTCTCTCAATGATTTTCACTTTTTTTAAAGCACTTAATGATCGTTTTAAACAGCAATTTTTTCAGGGCTTCATTTTTAGACCGTATCAGAGACACTGGTAGCATGGGAAATAATGTAGCTCAGATTTTTTTAAACTGGAAACATTGTAATACAATGCCTTTAAGAATTCATCAGTTTATAATTTTACCAATTTATTTCATCCTTTTTTTATGTATGTATGTATGTGTGTATGTATGTATGTATGTATGTATTTATGTATTTATTTATTTATTTATTTATTTATTTATTTATTTATTTATTTATTTATTCATTCATTCATTCATTTGCGTGTGCAAGTATGTGTGTATGTGTATTATATATTGAGTAATTTATTGATATCATTTGATTTCCAGGAAATTAAATAAATATAACACAACAATGTACATGTATATAATACACAAAGCAGAAATAATAATCGGCTAATCGGCTAATGCCCGAGTGTGATTACCGAAAGGACATAACATCATGTAGAAGGCTCTCCATATTACCTGATGATTTACAAATAGAACAATTGATAAACTCGATTTATAAATCAGACAACTCTCAATTGTAATTTCCGGTACAAAAACGAAGGGACAAAATAAACAAAGTAGGAAAACAAAATTAGAGGGAATACTGTAAGAATGTAAACCATTAAATCAAGAAGACATTGACTCCTATACACACTAAGAGCAATAGGCTCAACTGTGCACCTTTAAAGGTGCAGACCAATGTCACACTGGGAGCACCTTTAAAAGTGCAACTTTGCACCTTTCTGAAAGGTGCAAAGTTGCACCCGAAAGGTGCAAAGTTGTACCATAGAAAATAAAAAAGTATTCTTCTTTTTCTTGCAAACTGTGTGTGAACCGCAATTTACATTCATTCCAGTGCTATTTATAGTATTTACATCATAATACACTTCATTAATTAACATTTACAAATATTTCTAAACTCGTACAAATAAGACCTTACCGGGGCTCGAACCTGCGACTTTCCGCACGTGAGACGGACGCTCTACCCACTTGGCCAACACGCTGGCCGTGAAGGTGTGTATTTTCACATATAATTATATCGTGTTGTATTTTCATCCTTTTAAGGTGCAAACTTTGGACCTATAGGCCGTTTTCGTAATATATTCAAATTCCATGCATACCTGTTAAACAAAGGTTGTTTTTGACAACCTGAAAGCTTGTCTGAAATCTTGAAAATAGTTTAATGTATGCAAGTTGCGGTTTCCGTATTTAATTGTATTCATAGAAACAGATGATAGAAATAGCTCACACCAGGCTTCGGAAGAGAAAACATCCATAAATTTGCATAAATGTGCACCTAAAAGGTGCTAACTTGCAAACATAATGGAGTGGGGCGAGCGCTCAGCCGTGAAAGGTGCAGAATTGCTCGAATACCGCGGCAGCAATTGCCCTGCACCCATTTCCGCAAAGTTGCACCTTGTGTGCACCTTTATTTTTTAGTGTGTACAAAATCAGTCACTGCTGGTGATAAATATAGATATGTCTGTATAAATAAATTAATATATTAATTAGTTAATAATTAAACAAATGCAAACGTGCCTAATACACACATAAATAAACAGATAAGAGTATACACATAAATCATTCCGACACCCTCTCTAAACATTGCTACTTTCTATTAAACTTGCTCAATCAGTGGACTTGCTTTTCCTGAATCTAACCAATTGGTATAAAGTGACAGATATTACAGTTATAAACGATAACAAAGTCGCCCTCCTTTCTCTTATTTTGTTTTTGTTTTTGTTTGTGTTTTTTAGATATAACAAGGAACGAATACCCAACGCCAAGAAAATCAAACAATCGGCGACTTTCATCATCTTCTCACTGCTAGTCTGTCTGCCAGCCGTTATTCTGTGTCATTTAGTGAAAAGGGGCATATCAAAGCTTATCAAACCCCCTCCCCCCCCCAAAAAAAAAAAAATAAATAAATAAATAAAAAAAATAAATAAATAAAAAATAAAAAAGAAATAAATTAATAAATAGTAATAAATAAATAACATTACCAGTGACCTTAAATTTGAATCACTGCAATAGTCGAGAGAGGGGTGATTTTCACCAAGTGCAGCGATCGGCGGCTGAATAATGCAAGCCAGCGCCTGGAATCCAGACCAACACCTTACCATTCTGTATTGTGTGTATGAAGAGTTTAGACCAAATACTCCAGCTACTTTCACCCACTTGACTGTTCCTGCTCGTAAGCAGAGTCTATTGACAACGAGGGGAGATCTTTATTATTCAACAATAGCAATGATTATCTGAGCTGAGCCTTCTCTTGTTGTTACACATTAGAAATCTGTACAACAAATAACCTGGAGCATGTTATTAGATTGGAAAAGAAAATGACTGCTTCAAAACGTAATTGATTTGTTTAAGAAAAATGTGTGCTGTGCAAATTTAAAAACACAACTGACTTAAAGATGTGTTTGGGATTTGTAAGTCCATTACTTCCCTTCATTATCAATACCAAACGGTAGTTTAGTACTTACAAATGGTGTATTGAAAGTTTGAGATCCATACGTCATGAATTTGTTGTTTTATGAAAAAAACTAATAACGATATGTTACCAGAATATTGTTCTTTTCGTGAGTTTCAATTTTGCTCACATTGCGAATTGCGGTTATGTGTACGTTCGCATGACCAGCGGAGCACACTGATTGGTGAAACGGCCAAACTCCGCGCGACCTTCGGATAACGGCTGATCAGACAATTTTGGAACGGCCCGTGCACGTTATCGTCACTGCAAATTTTGAAGTTTAATTGTCCAGATTTTCATCAAAACTACGTATTCTACCCAAAGGTTCTATGACAGGTGTTTATTTATACCAATCTTTACATTGTGTACGATTTGAGCTGATTTCATTCATTTTGCCATTTTTCTGACGTGCAAATCCCGTACTCTCTCTTTAATGATGTTCCCTTGCATGTCCCACTTTTATTATCATCCGCTTTATATATTTTTTCAATTAATTTTTGCAATGTCACTTGCTGTTTTGCTTAGTTTAGTTTAGTTTAGTTTAGTTTAGTTTAGTTTAGTTAAACTCAGTTTAGTTTAGTTTAGTTTAGTTAAACTCAGTTTAGTTTAGTTTAGTTCAATTTTGTAGATCAGTTTAGTTTAGTTTTAATTTTACGTTAGTTAGTTTTTATACCAGTTCATTTCATTTTAGTTTCGTTTGGTTTTGACTTTGGTTTAGTTTTTAGATCATTTCAGTTAAGTTTTGGTTATAGGTTAGTGTAGTACTGTTTAGTTGTTATTCTATATTAGTTTATTTTATATTTAATTTTATTTCATTTTTTATTTTATTTCATTTCAGTAGAGTTATTTTAATTCATTTTATTGTCTTGTGTGTTTAGAATGCGTATCTAGGACCTGGTCCTGTTTATTTTGTAGTCAACTATAGGCCCTATAGGCTTTTCAGGTCATATTTTACAACATCAATGGCTTGACGTTTTAGGTAGTTTACCTTTTCACCTATAAAAAATAATACATGGTATATCTATTTATGAATGAGTTATATTTAGTACGTCAATTAGGGGGCATGACATACAGTGTAGTCTCTCATAGACAATGCTGTAAGTATCATGATCCAAAATTAATAATGTCATTTGTCTATTCACACATTAGGAGTTTCGAGTTAATTAACTTTGTTATGGGCCCTAATTTGGCCAAAAAAAGGAGGTGATACTAGTAACAGACATTTTTCTTGAGTTACTGTATATTTCTTTATTAAATTAATTACTTCACTGGTGGATAGTCCTACATAAAGAGATTGTGATAAACATATGAAATAGTTGCAAGTTGTAATATTTGTTTGTATTCAATCAAACCCAGCAGGGGTCTAATCATCTTTTTCGGTGAATCAATAATTCGGTCGTTGGTTTCTACTTCAGTCCTGGAGTTCACACTAACTATACGCACCGACGGCTTTCTAAAGTTCCTCGGCAGCGCTTTCTAAGACCTATTGTTTGGTAAGATCTACCGCCATTACAATAGAACTTTACCTAATTTTATGTCTCTGGCGAGACCACTGAATAAATGAAACCCCATCAGCGTTTTTGTACCCGATTATCTCTTTACCGCTCCCGGATCGATTTTGGATGAAAGGGATCGAGGTTGCACTTTTCGTTCACCTTTGACAAAGCAAAGGGGTCGCGGTTGGTTGCTAGGGACACAGACAGCATGGTATGCCTGACTACGCAGTGTTGAATTGTTATGTGAAACCTGCACGGGCACACGTACGAACATACATACATACACTAACATACAAGGAACATGTAGGAATTTAATGTTTCCGGCCACTTCGTGTTTACTTTCCACTTCTATGACCGGTGTTTTCAAGCAAGGTAACCCCTCCTGGGGTGTCGGTGTCATGGATCGACTCTATGTGAACGCTGTTCCGTCATCCCTCCCCGAAATATGGAGTCCAGGTGGGACAGGTATTCATCGGGCCATTCTGGGACAGCGGCTACATCAGGTACGTCTTCTGATCTCTATGAAAACAAATGTGGACAAGCGGGACTCTGCCGGGTTTACGCCACTGATGATCGCCGCCATGTTGCCGTCGGAAGACCACGGATTGAGGTGTATCCGGGTTCTGCTGAGGGCAGAAGCCGATGTCAACTTGGTAGACATGGCCGGTCGGTCGGCGTTGGGTCTCGCCGCGCTCCATGGTCGAGCCCGTGTGGTCGAACTCTTGTTACAAGAGGACAGGCTGGAAAAGAATCTTCCCGATAAAAATGGCGACCCACCGATTAATCTCGCCGCTTCGCAGGGCCATGCAGACGTGGTGTCGTTGCTCGTGAGTTCGTTGGTGAAAGATGGAATACCAGTCGACACCAGAAATACCCAAGGGTGCACCGCGCTCCTTTTGGCCACGAAATTGGGACATTACGACTGTGCTAGGATCTTGCTCGAAAATGGAAAGGCGTCGGTAAGTTCCAGGGACAACGACTACTTCATGAATTCAATCGAGTGGGCCAAATTGAGTCTGCAGAAACTGTTGAACGAAGTCAGAACCAAGACGGCCATGTTCGCCAACGATCCTAGACTTGGTGCGGAGTCACCCCGCGCCGAGTCCTCACCGCCTCCGGCCACATCCTCCTCCCCCGCGAAACCGGTAAAGCGCTTCATCCCTCCCATGCAAAGCGTCGGCAAAGAAATCCAGTTGATAGCGCAGCTTCGTCGACGACAGGAACAAATCACCGAACTCATCGCCTCGTTCGAAGAACGCGAGAAAGATCGCGGCGAATCGAGATGCAGCAAACGTAAGGACAGTCGGGTATCGAGCGCGACGTCGACGTCGACCCAACGTCTCCAGCCGCACGACAACTCCCGGTGCGCCAGCGTCAACATCCCGCTGGATCTCGGCGTCATCTTCAAACTCTACACGGAGCAGCAGCGGTCTCGTCCGTCGCAGGAATCCAACCGCCTGCTGGTCAGTCGATCTCTTCCAGCCACCGCTGATCCGTTCCAGGATGTCGGCGGGAGTCACCCCGCGGTCAGACCCCCGCTGAGGAGGCACAACACGACGATGATATCGCAAGGGAGTGTGAGTACTGTCAACACGCAAAGACAAAGAAGAACGACGGTTACGGCGTTTACATCGTGATCGAGCTTAACTCGTAACATGCCAGAGAAATTCCAGCTCTAAGGATATTGTGTGGTACATATTTGTACCTCCAGCACTCGAAGAGTTAAAGAAAATGCATGTGTGATAATTCTACGCATTAATGTGGTGATTGGTCGATTTTCAAAATTGCATTTCATTTCTTTTTGTAATAATTGCAAGTAATACATATCCAGATGTTATCCCTTTCAGCACCCATTCACAATGTAAATGTACAGTCGGTGGCGTTTTGTTGCGATGATACTGAGAAAGAAATATATTATTTTAATTATGTACACAGAGCTCCTTTATTATGTATAAAGTATTGTAACTTGGAGGTCAAACTTATCAGAATTATACATCTTGCAGTAGGTCAAAGTAGCAATCAACTATAATTTGATCCAAATTACAAAAAGCAATACAATATTACAGCTATCATTTGCAATTGATCGAAAAATGTTACCGTTTTGAAACATTCCATACTAAGATAATCATGCTTTTCGGCAATAACTTAAATGTAAGTCTGTAAACAGACATGTACATATGAACAGGGTCACTGTGTTGAAATTTTTCTTCCCAAAAGTGTATGGCATCTTATCGTTACATTTTATTGATCATAGATGATATCAAAATGATTTCAGATATTAAATCGAATCGAATGTACTATGATTGAACTGTATTATACTGAGACAATACATAAAAACTACTCTTATAGATAAATATCCGAAAATGGTGCATGTATAATCTATCAAATGTTGTGCCCTCTGAAGTTTGACGTCAAACTTTTGGGCAAAATTTTGACTTTCTTGACTGGCAATGATGGATATCGTTTAACCTTTCGGGTGGCATTTACACAAATGTCAGTAAAATGTCATAAATATTGTAAAGTAATATCCATTATGATGTTCGGTCAGCGTACTAACATAATATCGTATTTTGTTCAACATTCTAAGAATGGTTTTTCGTGCAATATGGGGTTTGTTTTGACTTGTCAAAACCTATCCTTGACAATTTGTTTGATACACATTATCTTACTGCAAGCATGGAGCTAGCTCCATGCTTGTGCGTCGCGGTTAATTCCAGTAGCAATTATCTCCGCATGTTGTATAAAAGGGGATTCCAGTTAAATATGTCATATTCAATATTCGTTATGACGCATTGTATCATGGGATCAATGCGTCGCCACTTTCGTTGGGGGCAGTATTAGCTCTTATAACGCCGCGATAATGTGGAAAATACATGGTTACGATGTGGAAAAAGGGGCGGGGCCAATTATTGTGGTGAACTGTATGCTTGGGCTCACCTTTTAGTAGTATGTATCAAACTATTTTTGGGAAAGTAAAGGTAGTAGTTAGTAGTAGTAGTGTAGTAGTTGTGTAGTAGTAGTGTGTGTGTTAGTACTCTTCTATACTACTACTATTACTACTACTATATACTGTACTATACTACTACTACTACTACTATTACTATACTACTACCGTACTAGACTACTTACTTACGCTATGCTACTCTCTAATACTACTCACTACCGTCTTACTACTTCTTCACTTCTATTCTACTATTCTACTGATTCTACTACTACTGCTACGTTACTACTACTACTACTGTATTACTATGACTACGTATTACTCTCTACGTACTCTACAACTACAACATATATATATTCCCACTATTCTGTACACTACTTCGCTACACTACGTACTACTGCTACATCTACCGCTACCACTCTCACTACACCATACCGCTACCCCCTCCTACCACCACTCACACCACAGACTCACTACCGCTTACACTACCTACACCTACTCTACTATATATAACTATTGTGTGTGTAGGTAGTAGTAGTAGTGTGTAGTAGTGTAGTAGTAGTAGTAGTAGCAGTAGTGTAGTAGTGTTTGTAGTGTGAGAGTAGTAGTAGTAGTAGTAGTAGCAGTGTAGGCAGCGTAGTAGTAGAGTAGTAGTAGTAGTAGTAGTAGTAGTTGAGTGTAGTTCGTAGTAGCATTACAAGAATGTAGTTCGGAGGGAAAAAGAAAATATACTTATTATTCTTTTATTTCATTTATTTTTTTTTTATTATTTTTTATATTATTTTATTATTATTATTATTATTATTTTATTTATTATTATTTTATTATTATATCTGATCATCATCTCGCATCTTTCTTATTATTATCTCTGATAACAGTAGTTTTATCGCTAAAAACTATTGAATGTGTGTTGTATGTGTCTGCTGTTTGAAAGGAGTTACCACTTTTTGGCGCAGACGACTGTATTTGCCTCATTGTAAGTTATGTCATTGTCATGGTATTATGCTTGCTTGTACTTCGTTCTCATTCGTTTTACTGTAAAAGATTCTTAAGTACGTGCTTATTTGACAAGCGATATTGCAACGGGTCCGGCCCGCTCTGTGGTTTATGATCTAAAACGGATAACAACTGAACAATCAATATTGAAGGGTACCGTTTTTGAGCGTTTGTGTAATCCTGTGAGATTATGGAAATAACATGGTCCTGAACTTGTCTACGTTTTGTATTTTGTCCTGTGATGTATTTAAGATAATTATATGGACTATATGGTTGTTTATTGTTTTGGTTGCAGAATCATAGAAGTGTTCACTTGCAATTATCGGTTTAACACTTAAGGCAATGGTTATATTTGGAGCCCAGTTGAAAAATATCGACTTTGTATTGACAGTACATGTATTGGCTGTAGTGGTGACAACCATGACACAACTTTTGAAGTTATATTACGCTGTTTTTGGCAAAATGTACAGATAAATATAGACATATGATTCAATATCATACAAGGGGACAAAAAGGTAATACATGTCAGCAGTCTAAAGGGAAAAATGGAAGAGCTACTCATAAATTTTCACTTTTGAAAAGCGATGATCGTTGTAAGCTGCAATTTATGCAGGGTTCAAATTTGTCCTTTAAGGCAGGGGATCTCTTTTGCATGCCTAAAAAAATTAACATAGTGTAAATACAATGGAATTTAGAAGAAAATGCCATCTGAGAACGTTCAGCAAAATATAGGAGCTAGAAACTCAGTTTTAGTGGAATTATAGTGTCCGTTAAGACTCAGATTTGAATTTTTTCTCGCGAGAAAAAAATTCCTACCATAGAACGTACACTAAACGGCTATTGTTTATCTTTTGCATTTTTCAAATTCTAGGCAATCACTGATCCCCAGATTTCACAGACATGCCCTTCATCAATAGCATAAGGACATGGGTTATCTTTTCCTGGTCTACGGGGATGTTTGCAAGTGAGATCCACTGCCTTTAATATCAAAGACACAAGTAGTATGAAAGTTCATGTAGCTCAGATTTAAAAAAAAATGAAACATTGTTAACCGATGCCTTTAAGTCTAATAAGCATGGTCATTAAACTTCGGTATGGTTCGTATTCTTTATGAACCATACCAGATGGTTTAATTTGAAAAACCGAAAGAAAACCCCATTTGCAACAAATTATTGTTTCGGTAATTTCTATTCTCCCCGAGTCGTTAGTATTGTGTTATAAGCTCGGCTCTCGAGAAGTGCATTGAAGTTAGTTTGATTTTGAAACACTTTAATATGACCCTGCTGAGCAAAAAAGTATTGATTCAAATATATCAATATTTTATTTTGGTTTATTTTTTTAACAAAGTGTTAACTTGTTTTCAGTCGTACGACATCCGAGACCTTATTTCATACACTATATAGTTAACAAATGAATTATTCACATTCTTTGTAAACTTTAAGAAAGTTAGACTGGTTGAAGTAGATGTACATGATCAAGACACAGAAATTGTAACATCACATTTTTCACATGTAAAACTTACAAAACTTAGTAAGGGTATGAAAAATTTGGTTGTTAACTTACATGATTTTACGTTGTTTTTTGTTTGTATTATGAGCACAATACGTTGAAAATGTTAATTAATATACAATGACATATAGCTTCACGAAACACGTGCGTTTTGTTGCATTTCGCAAGCTTTAAAACTTGAAAATTTAGTATTTTGATAAAATACGCAAATACATTACTCTTTTCTGGAATGAATGTGTTCAAGAGGGATGGGGTAATTCGAAATATCATATTATCAGATTTTATCATCTTATGTGTGTAGTTGTTTTCAACTCATCCGTGTTTCAAGATGAAACATGCTATTTCACTTAATTACACGCAGGTGATGGTGTTTGCCGTGTAGAGATACACTGTAAAATTAGGTGTTAAATTTGACACACACGGTGCTACTCTCTAATGGATATCCAACACTATAGATGTTAATGGTAATACTCCTTGTGTTTGAACTAACTTTATCAGTGTTTAAATAATGCCCGGTGTGTTGAAATTCGACACTATACGTCGGGGTAACACCATGTATGTTAGATATAACACTCCAGTTTTAACAGTGTATATTTTGAATATAATTGTATTATTAGTGTGCAATATTATAATGGGCTCAAAATGATGCACTCTGAAGTTCTTTATTACTGGTTCGATAATGTATTAGTGTGCTGCAAATATAAACGGATAAGCCTTCGGGAAATACTTTTAAGTTTGTTTTGAACTGCATCTTTTGGGTTTCCAACTCCTGGCCTATGTTAATTAAGTGTTTTCTTCATACTTTCATCAGGAAAACACAACTGTGTTTAAAAAAATCAGCATTTTAAATGAAATACAGAATTTTTCTCTTCTTTAAACTTCACCCTTATTGAGACTTTGGTTTTGATTTTTTGAAAACCCAAGATAAGCTCATCTGAAAAATGAGCTGAATTCAAACTTCGTGATTCACAAAAATATTCACATAAGCCTTACCAGTTGAAATCAATTATGAAAGCTGAATTTGTGTAAGATCCATACAAATCAAATATTATTGAGCGTCTTCCAACACTTTCTAAATCTGAATTTACGGAACTGTTACGCTAGTCTGACTGGCGTTATCCATTTATCATCAAGTTAAGACTGATGAAAGCTTAGATGGTCAGAAACTCACATCAGTGAAGTCGGAACAGTGCCAAGTGACCTTTGATACACAGAGATTAGCAGGTGCAAGCTACAACAACGTGTGGAAGCCAGACTACTACACACGCAAGTTGAGCAAACATTTTAAAGGCAGTGGATCTCTTTTGCACGCCTAAAAGTCAACATTGTGCAAAAGCACTGGTATATAGAAGAATATCTCA
>JZLH01S0021223.1:8688-21942 GCA_001188425.1 Eucidaris tribuloides | reverse complement strand
CAATACGTAGAATATGTAAGATATTTGTTGCGCATTTTTTTTTTTACAATAATTGCACACAAAGAAAAAAAAAAGTCACTTGCACCTTAAGTAGCAGACCAATGTTACACTGGAGCGACCTTTGTCCTAAACGTTAGTCAAAGTTAGTAACCTATTTTACCTTAGTTGTCACACACACACACACACACACACACACACACACACACACACACACACACACACACACTCACATATACATACATACAACAAACAAACAAACAAACACGCAGATAGATGTACACACGTACATGCACAACACACACATACACAAACACACATCAGATAAATGTACACACACACAAACACATGTTTGTACTGCTTAGTTGCATTTAATTGCATTTCGTAGCAAGAGTATTCTGTGTCTGGAAGGAGAGGAAGATACAAAGTTTCTCTTTATACGTAAAAGTCAGTCCCCTTAAACAAACTACTAAAAATACAACAAAACATCACTTTGACCCATACGCGACGTGCGAATGTCAAGTCTGTAAAACTGAAAGATCAGTCAATATCAAGAATTTGAAGAAAAAAACTAACCTTATAGTCGATGTGTCAGGCTCAGTACAGCAGTACTATTTCAGTATCCATATGTTTATATGTGAATATTCATCTGGGTGAGAACTCGAGCAAAAATATGCCACGTTGCAAGAGTGAATGCTTGCAATTTCTGTAATACATTGTGAACATTAATGCAGGGCACGGGTTTGAAGACAGAAGAGTAATTACTTCACTGACAAGACACAAATTATTCAATTCAAAATCTGACATTCCAATATAATTCTAACAAAATCCAATTTTTAGCTCCTATACTATAGCTAGAATAACACACAGGTATTATTATACCAGTGTTTTTACATAATGTTAATTTTAGCAAAAAGGAACCACTAACTTTAACACTTTGGATGCTGGGTTGTTTTGGACTTATGTGCATAATCTTACAAAAATGTAAGCTTTTCTATGAAAAATCCAAATGCTGTCGAGACAAGACATTTTAACTCATTTAGTTGGTTCAATGTGTCTTCATTTTAGGATAAATATCATTGATAGGAACTTCAGTGACGTTCGTCATTCAAATCAAAAAGTATGGAACTGATTGTCTTCTCGGCGCACAGGTGGGCCGATAGAACCAGTGGTGTTAAATATCATGACTTTTTTTTATCGAATATTTTTATCCACACGTGTGAATAAGTTCTAAAACGAGAGGGTATAATGTACAGCAGTATGGATGACATTTATTGATTGTTTGTGAGGCAACATAGAAAAATATCAATTTTTTTATTCAGTTGATATTGTCCTTACCTAAACAGTAATACTGGGAATGAAATTTGAGATACTCATTGGACAATAGGTTCAACGAATGTAATCGTCTTCTGTTACCATTGCTACTTCGTATGACCATTTCACCCCCGCAATGATCATTTGTCCATTTTAGAAGTGATATACCTGTTTATATTGCCACCTAAGTTTCGACTGTTGTTCTTTCATTTTCAAATATGCGCTGACAAAATCATTAACTTGATTTAAATGTAATTTGTGATTTAGTGTAGTGCGTACTCCTGATTTTAGTTCAGCGTGATATTTTAGTCAGTTACATCCATGTTATTGGCATGATTAACAAGCAAGGCATAATTTGTAAAACTCCACTTAGGTATTCAAGAGATAAGGTTTCATAACAAACGTAGAGTTCAGTTATGAGTATGATCTGCCGATATTAACTGAATCCTCTGAATGTTATATGATATACCGTTGACGTCAGTCACAGCTGCGGTCATGGCTGTATTCTAAAAGTTACTGGTGGTAATATTTGAGATATTTTAATATCTTATACAAGACAGCATGAGAAATGGTGACGAGCTCGGGGACAAATAGAAACTCGCACCTGTGGGTAATAAATCACGCTGATGTGAAGGTAAGATGCGATTACCTGTGAAACCTTCTTAATAGTTTGCTCTTTCATTATCGCGATCCACATCTATATATCATTTTCACTCCGAAACCGAGGTCTATATTGTAAATATTCATGAATATTAGAGGACACACTGGACGACATAGCTTTAAAGATTGTGTCATTGATTTGCAAGTCAAAAAAAATCTAAATGAATGAAATCAGCTGAAATCATATCCAATGTGAAGATTGATATAAATAAACACCTCTCATATTGAGTTTGGTGGAAATCTGGACGGTTAAACTTCATACTTTTTCAATTACTGGAAGCATTTCAAAATCCGCGACGTCAAACGTGCACGTGCGTCTCAAAATTGTCCGATCAGCCGTTAGCTAAATGTCGTGCGGAGGTTAGCCGTTTGACCAATCAGTGCGCTGCGCTGGTCTTCCGACGTTACACAATAACGCGAAACTCACGGAAAGAACAACATTCTGGTAACATGTCGTTATTAGTTTTTCTAATGCAGTGTAAGTGACCATCAATTTGAAATCCGTCTAGGGAGTGCAAAGACTCCAACTCTCCCGTTTTGAGCCCATTTTCACAAAATCTCCCGCCCTCCCGCTTGAGTTTTAATTTCTCCCGCCCTAGTTGTGTTTCTCCTTTTTTTTCTCCCGCCCAACCACCTTTTTGTAAAGAAATGAATCTGAATCAGTGGATTTGACCTCATTTAGTGTTGTCGTATGTTAAATAATAAGCCTAAGACAGCAACAGGGAGCTTCTAAAACCCTAAAAATGGCCTCCGGCCGCAAGGAAATTCTTGCTTTACACTGGTGATGTGGGCTATACGCGTACATAAAGTCAGAGTCTCCCATTGTCATAGGGGGTCTCGGCGGGAGAATCTCCCGCTCAAGAGGTGTTTGGGGTTGGAGTCTCTGGGAGTGTGATCCATTGACGGTTACAATTAAATCATTCACAACAATATAAAGATTTCTTACACATCTCACTCAAAATGTTGTAGAAAAAAAAATATCTACAGAACATTGACCACTTCAAAAACGAAACAAAGCCTGAACATATTTGGATCTTATACAACCTGAATTGCTGCGGCTGTGATGGTGAAATTTATTATGTAGATTTCTATGGGATTAATTCTATCAGGGTGGGAGATTAATTCAGTGCTGGTAAATTAATGCTTGTTTCTACTAAATTAAACAAATAAAGTGAAACATTATTGTAACTTCTCTCATTCATGCCACTGCCCTATAAATTCTTCCAGCAGAATAGGAGCCGTGTGTGGCTTTTCGGGAATTTGACTAGATCCGCATACACTCTGTGGCAAAAACACACATTATTCACCATATCTTAGGCAAGGTTGGTTTGATTGGTACAAAATTGACTCCAATTGTGATTTATACCGTCTTGTATTTATTATCCATTTTAACAAGATAGAAGTTTTCCGCGCGCTCTCATGATCCTACCCTAAAATCGCCCTTTTCTCATAAAGCACATTTCATTTCATAAGTGCAACGTCAAAATTGCGTAATTGGCTCCACCCAACTTATTAATTCCGTGTCGCTAAATAACATGGAAATTTTGTCGTAAGTTGTTAACATTCTTGGTGTTGACAGTAATGCACACTGTGTTAGGCCTATACGAGCAACCATTTAACAATACGAACGATGCTGGTATTTAACAATATGACTGGAATCTTTTTTTTAAGGACGGGGGGGGGGTTAAATTTGCCTTGTATACCAGTTATTGTACACTGACGACGTTCTAATCGTCGACCTATCATCATAATCATGACAACTTGTTTGACTTATTGCTATCATTTCTTTTACATCTTTGTCAAAGAAGAAGAAATTGTTCTTTACTTTCAAGTCACTTTTTCGCCCATCATCGCTCATATCTGGGCTTCATCGCATTGTATACACACAAGCGCCATGTCCGCCAATTTTGTGGCGTATCGCGACGCTTTTAAAGCTCTCGTTGAATTTCCGGATGCAGTCATGAGAAGGAAGCGTTACCGCGACCACGACGCTCATCGCAGATTGATGCTGTCTTCCCCAAACGGACGGTTACCATGGTAACGGCAGGAAAGTGTAGACTGGAGGAGCATTCGGGAGAGTGTTCAGAGAGGGAAGGGTCGGTAAACATTGGTTCATCATGATCACATAGCAGACTCTACTGCAAACAGAACCAAGGAAAAAAAAGACGAAATGAGGGAAAACGAATGGAGATTGGAGAGTAGATTGAGCTATTTTGGTTCTATTATTTAAATCACTGGAAGTAATGCTTGCAGGGTCATGGATGACTTGAACGAGATTGTAATAGCCAAATAGAACTTGGCTTGGGGACATCGTGAGAAAGTTTTTTTTCACTCACGTCAATAGGTTGGTTGAAAGTACGATTTACCAGTAATTTACCGTTAAACTTCACACCCTTATCTGTATTTTCCTGCTTTCGCGTTACTGCTACTGTAAGCTCGACGATAACGACTGCTACCACTACTTCTACTTTCACTGCTACAACTACAACTACTACCACTTTATTACAACTACAACTACTACTACTACTACAACTACATCTACTACTAGGCCTACCTCTTTTACTACGTCTACTACTTCTACTACTACTACTTCTACTACTACTACTACATCTGCTACTACTCTACTACTACTATTTGTACTATATCTGCTTCTATTGCTACTGCTGCTACTGCAGCTGTTTTAGCTTCTGTTTCTGATAGCAACTCCACTCATTCAGACAACACGCTTATCTCAATTTCACCTGATTTCACAACTGCTACTGCTACTATACCCATGACGATGACTAAGTACTATTACTACTACTACTACATGTATTCCTACTACTACTCTACTACTTCTACTACCACTTCTACCACTACTACCACTACTACCACTACTATATGCACTACTACCACTACTACTATACCACTACTACTAACACTGTAATACAAACTACTACTACTACTACTACTACTACTACTACTACTACTACTACCACCACTACCACTACTACAACTACTGCAACTACTGCAACTACAACCACTATTTCTTCTACTACTACGACGACGACGATGACGACGACGACGACGACGAATACTGCAGTCACTGCTTTTACTGCTGCTGTTGCTGCTACTGTGGCAGTTTTTGTTTCTGTTTTTGATACCAACTTTACTCATTCAGGCAACATGTAAATTGATAGCATTAAAGAAAGATGGTGTCATCTTCACATCTACTCCCTTTTTATATCCCTTGCATTATCACAAAATAAATCAAAATACTGTATTAACTTTCGTTATTTCTCGGCAGCAGTTAAAACAGTTGATTCTATTTTTTGGTCATTCTTATTTCTATGTCCGTGAAAGCAAGGATACAGAAATTCGAGATTATGAGGATTTGAACCTTTCTCCGTTAAAGAAAGGTGTGTGTGTGGTGGGGGGTTGGGGGTCTTTGACTGAGCAGGTGGTTCCATTATTTTAACACAACCGATAGATTGTTTACCATTGGTTTTACTACTTGTGTTGGTACGGTCGACTCGCTTATTTCAGAAATCACTACGATAGTGAGATACCATAGACCTCAACGTGCTTAGAAAATAAAAAAAAAAGAAGAAACACGAGCTATAGTTTCCAAAGCAATTCCACGTACACGCCTGTAATTCAAATGAATAGCACGTCGATCTTCACAAGATATGAACACCGGGCAATCTAGTTAGCGATAAACAAGCTCGAAGTTAGAGCCGCTCGCACCGCAGCCGCGTCTGGTGGAACTTTAATGAATGTGTGCCGTCGGTCGGCTGCAGCAGAATGTACACGCACGTCTGCACATTGGTGATATCGTGAGCGCAGTTCTTAGTTGGGGTCACGTGTTGCTCACCCGGCCAATCGCGTTCGTCGAGTCGAGCGGAGAGGAATCGGGTTGGTGTGTGGAGTAATTGAATGGAATAAGGGAGATTTAATCATTTGTGCGAACTGGCTCGGACGTTCGGTTGAGCCTGGTCGTGCATGCTGTGGGTCATTTTCATGTCTTACGGAAAGAGAGTTTCTGGGGCCTCTAGCTCTCTTGTGCAACCACAGCATTTTGATGCCACGGGCTGGATGACTTGTTACATGAAGTTACATTGTTTGTTTTTAGCAAAACAGCCTTTCATTTATCATCTGCATTTGGCACTTTACTTGCGAATGTAATACATCTGGATTTATGTGCTATAGGTGATCTATTGTTCTTTAATCGTGGAATATATTATTGGATTTTTCATTACACATGTTGAGCAAAAGTAAAGTATTGACAAATTCAATGTGACACTGCGAGACGCGCATCATCATAAGGAATAGCTAAACCCTAGCAACCCTGTTCCTCGAGTTCGAATACATCATATCAATGTATACATGCTTCCGGTAGAACCTAGATGCATTTTATTTTCATCGTCCGTGCCCTGTGAAGTCGACAGCTTAGCGAATATTGGATTCTGTGCTTCCCCGTTATCTACGGGTAATATATTTCGGCAGTGGCCGCTTCCAGACTCGCAGGCGAAAATCGATTATTTCTAGCGAACTCGTGATTGCCTACAAATAACGCTCGTTTGGCTGCCCGGCCACCTTCCCAACGAATGTCGAGCTTCAAAACTAGGAATAAATCAAACCTTTTCACGAGATGCGCGTTGCACACGCCAGACAAACCTTTAATGAAGAAAAGTTAACACGCTCCGTTAACTTGTAGCTTCATTCAGAAGTATACACGCCGTGGTTCGAGCTCAATTTACAGTTTTCCCCCTCTGGATAAAAAAGTAATATACAACGCTCACAATTTGGGAAGTACGCAGCCATATCATTACGGGAGAACCGCCTAGCCTGAATATAGTTGACAAGATTGAATACACAGCGCTGGATCAGCCGATCACAGTATCTCCCTGATTGTAAACAGACATTATTCTCTCCCCGATAACGGAACGAATTTCTACTTTTGTCAACCTCTGCTCGTATCGGATATCCGTCGATCTGTCATTTTGTATCTTCGTTCCCGAATTCTAAACATCGCCGTTCACTCGCCTACTGGCTTAATATTGGCGTAACGTGTTGTGGGCCGATCAATTAATGGGAGTTGGTCAATGTTTGACAGTTCCTTAATCACGGACTAACTCAGCCGTCAACACACTACGCCTTTCCCGTCAACCTGCCGCGATTTCTCCGCGTGAAAATATCACCGTATCCGTCTCTTGGATTATAATCTCTACATACGACATCGGAGGAATTAAAGCCCGATACTCGGGGACTTACTTGGAAAAAAACGCCTCACCCTCAGGCACTGCGATTCAAATTCAGGATCAAATTGAAATTGATTTGATAATCTGATTTACAGTCGGCTGCCGCTCCGGCAGGGAACTAGACATCACGACATTAACCGGTAAGTTAGTCACGAAAGTATCACCACTGATACACCTTTTCATGAAGTTATGATGTATACTAATTTTATCAGGCCGTATCGCCCACAGTCGCGCATAATATGGGAATTTGTTCTATACGCTAGCTGATATCGATTGAAATGAGTAGGCGCTATTTTGCAAATTAACAAGTCACTTAATTTAGTAAAGTCGATGAAATTATATCTCATATTTTAAATTCACACCTTGTGAGCCCTTACGGGATTCTCGTATCAAGGTCCTTAGTGGACACCGTCAGGCGGGTGCCCGGTTACATCCCCGGAGGATTCCCGTCAACCGCCGCACTCTCTTCGGATTTCTGAAATTCTACTCAAGCGAAACGCTCTCTGGAGCTGCGAGTACCATACAACCCGATGTGCCAGGCATAGTTCGCATTTTTCTGTCTCGGTGGCTCGCACATCCCTCATCCTCGCCGAATATCAAGTGTTTCTTGTTTTTTGGAAATAAATTTGATCCGTCTTGATGATAGAAGCGATGGAGATATGACTCATAATAAGGATCATATGCCCTAACGCGGTAACATTGCGTATAGGACGGCGACTCACGATTTAGTCCTGGGGCAAATTTTATCAAGAGCGCTCTTGGAGATAAGATTTATACTGACATGAATGTAAATGTCACTTACTTGTGAAAAGGTCCTATTGCGCATCTTCAACGAATACCACTTTGCCCCGATTTGTTGGCACCACTCCATTGAGGCTACCGTAGGTTTTTGATGGCATATCCAAGTTACTTGTATATTTGGTTTCAACGCGGAGTGAATTGTACGATACGACATAAAACTCCTTCATCTTTCTTTGTCCGTTGGAAAGGAAAAGATGTTTTCCATTTTCACTTTTCCGATATATCCAGAACTAGAACGATACGATATACATGTACGGTAGAGTAAACATAAAAATGAGTTACACCTTTGACCTAAAAGTTTGTGATTAACCTTGTCTAACATGATGAATATCATTTGCTTTCATTTCCAGCTGTTTTAACACGGTATTAAAATAAACCTGCTACAAATTTTTCCACTTACGGTGGTTTAGTTCTTGGTGACAAATGGTAAAAGAGCACTGTCCTACAGAATTATATTATTTGGAATACATCTCACATATTCGTGTGCATTATACTGGCTGGTGTTATGAGATTATTAGGAATGTTATACAAAAGGAAAATAATACTGATATACTCGCCACCCGATATCAATAGAACAATATGATTCAAGAAAAAACAACAACGGCAGTTTCAATGGATGTACTGCACAATACCTCGTAGCTACCTGTACAAAACACAAATAGAACCTTTCTCCCCATCTAAGAAATGCCAGAAAGAAATGTATATTGCCGAAACTCGTATATAATACGGATGAAATTCGTCGCTGATACAGCAACTAAACTCTGATGACAGGTTGACAACGATAAACGAGTCTTTCACCGTTTTGTCTTTTGATGTACACCGATCCAGATACGTAGTTTGCTAGCCAAGGTTGAAGGTATTATTTCATACATAATGTGTGTGGGAATGTATAGCTTGCATGCATTCAATGCCGAAAGAGCACTGTATTTTGTATGTAGGCCTATAGAAATACAGTACATTGAGAGCAAGATGACCCAACGTTTCATGAATACACTATTTTGCAGCAAATATTGACCATTTACAGCTAAGAACACGTCATATATATGATTGGTTCTTTAAAGGTAGAGCGTCTCTTTTGCAGGTCTGAAAACTAACATAGTGTAAATACACTGGTATATACATTCAGAAGAAAACACAATCTAAGAACCGTTGGCAAAGTATATGAGCTAGAAACTCAGTTTTAGTGGAGTCATAGCAACCGTTAGACTTTGATTTGAATTATTGTCTCAGAGAGACAAGAACTCTACTACTCTACTAATCCCTTTTTCAGACACTTATATACAATGCATGTGTGTTCGTCATGTATGGTACAGTATGTGACTTTTATTTGCAATTTAATGTGTACCATATGCATTTATGAATATGACAAATTTGATTCACAAGACTGAAGCAGATAATTATTCATAGACCAATACATGATAACCGAAATGATACTTCTGGACTGGCTTCTTTCAGTGAGTTTCTCATGGAGTCTAACCATGGACCTGCAAGGTCATTTGATCGATGCTCTTTGGTGCAGTTTTTTGTCAAATTCAAGATAATTAATGATCTTCAGATTTTACAGAATGTCCTTCATATATATCGTAAAGGCACGAGTGATGTTTTGCTGTGCTGTGGGAGGAGTGCAAATGGGATTCCCTGCCTTTAAATTTCATTAATAGGGACGAGACGACTGGTGTTGATGCGACACAGTCATGTATACACTCTTAAAAATCCCGGGTCAGACTGACTCGGAGAAACGATCCGTTGGGGGCACACCCGGCAAAGGGCCAGGTTTAACCACATTCCGGGTCAAGTTTGACTCATATTTTGGTCAAACTTGACCCGGAATTTGGTTAAAATTGACCCTTTTCCGAGTCAGTCTGACCCGGGATTTTTGAGAGTGTACAGTAAAAACGGTGTTTAGCAAGTAAACGCTTTTGTAAACACATTCTTGCCATCACTTTGGAAACATATTCATAGGCTGAACGTCGTGTGTCAAATCACTAAACCAGTCAACTGCACAATATTTCTAAACACTACGTGTTAGAGACGCTATATAACACTGTGGAAGACCAGTTTAAAACATTGTCGAACTTTGCTATTTGACATATCTGACAGTGTTCTAATGGACAAATAAACACCCTAGAATACAAAAGTTCGGACAGTTATGCTGTCGCTAGTACAATATGTGCAGATACAAATTGGCACATTAATAAAATCTCAGCCGATAGGAAATTCTGCAACACAGCAGTCTATGGCGGAAAACTGGAATGGTCTCTCAATGATTTTCACTTTTTTAAAGCACTAAATGATCGTTTTAAACTGTAATTTTTTCAGGGCTTTATATTTAGACCTTGTCAGAGACGCTGGTAGCATGGGGAATCGTGTAGCTCAGATTTTTTTTAAACTGGAAACATTGTTATACAATGCCTTTAATAATACAAACATACATTGACTAAACACATCTTTGCTATCACTTTCTAAACGCTCGTTTTAGAGTGTAATAATGACCTTATTAATACCTTTCTGTCCATATATCTATTTATCTTTCCATCCATCTATCTACCTATCATATTTATCTATCATAAATAAAATCCTTGGCCCAAATACTCAACGGCCATATACAATTTTTTACGTGATGCTATATTTGTCATGTGTTTATAATTTTGGATTATGAGTGATTAATTACTTGTGTTTATGATATATTTGTTCTGGAAAACAAATAATTGTTGGCTCTTTGCCTGTCAGAGAAGAGATGATTAACACATCTAATTGCTTCCTAATTGAATTCCATTTGATGTACTCATATGATTTAACGCAAGTCATTACCTTGAAATAGCATCGGAATTATGTTGAAATGTTTGAACAAAATAGGAAAGGGTTTAAGTGGGACCATTAACACAGGTGTCACAGTTATAGACTTCCATACAAAACGTGACTTTTTTGTGTAGAATGTTTTGTTTGAGATCTGATACTTGTTTTGATGTGATTCGAATTCGAATAACTATATGTTCCCCAATATATAGATATATGTTAATATATATATATATATATATATATATATACATGAACATAATAATAACTAACATACATATAAACACACACATGTATATGGAAATATGTATACGTGTATAGATTTATATATACATAAATGTATGTGTGTGTGTGTGTGTGTGTGTGTGTGTGTGTGTGTGTGTGTGTGTGTGTGTGTGTGTGTGTGTGTGTGTGTGTGTGTGTGTGTGTGTGTGTGTGTGTGTGTGTGTGTGTGTGTGTGTGTGTGTGTGTGTGTTGGTGTGTGTGTGTGTACATTTTGTACCTACTCCAGTTTTCTGTTTTATAAATAGTATGGTTGGGTTATGCCTTTAAAATGGCAAAGTCATATATACATAGGCTTAAAGTCTCTTCGTTCCTACGCGCTGCTGTACAGTATTCAATGCACAATTCTCTTGTGGTGCAATGTTGCCGTGCTAATGCGCAAAATAATTCAAGTGGAATTTAAAAAGAAAATCGCAGAGTTACTTCAATTGTGAATTGACGCACCAAAGTTAGATATATAATTATCATAGAAATATACAAGACGTCATAGTACAGCAAAGAATATGGACAAAGTGCAATCATCTAATAGACTTGGAAATGAGCCCTATATGGACTGATGGATGCCCGAATATGATTACGTATATGCGTAATACGGCTGAGGCTCGTATTAGAATGTAAATTACTCTCTACTTACTTTTGTGGTGAAATCTTTACCAAGCTTGGGGATCATGGTTTAGAATGCATGGAAAATATAAAGTGCAAATACCTGTTCAGCTAAAAGCGAACAGTGCACTATATGGCAACGTACTTTTACTACGCTTGGAAGGTATACAGTAGTGCAAAGAAGTAGTATTTTGCATTGTCTGTATTTTTGAAAGAAGATATTTTAAAAAAGTTATATATTTTTGTGAAAACAGTGATCATATATGTACATGGGCGTCAACAGGTTAGGGACAGTGGGACATCCCCTAATTTGCATACAGTACGATAGAAATCCATGTTTTTTTATACTCTAGTATCTTTTTTTAGGCTTACACTTTTTTAAGACCATACAATAACTACCTCCCTCCCCTTCGGGTGCTCTACTACATTTGGGAAGCTGTTAACACCCCTTATACACGCGTGTATTTATACACTAAGCTACCTTCGGAGGCTGAAAATGACTACATACAACCATTTCAAATTTTCACACACCCCAAAACCCATTGCTCGTTACACGCATTTGAGATCATTTGCAAATATTGGCATGATATAACGTGAGATAGTGGAATATTGAATATTTTTTCTTATCAGTAGAAATGGTGAAAAGGCGCATATTGCTTTAATTGCCTTGTCTTACCTTCAGCCTATGTCGCTACACTGCAGGAGGAAGGTCTCTTCACCAATTCTCTATTTCATCCTGTCCTGTGCTAATCTCTGCCAAGCAATGCCAACGAGTTGTTAGCTCGTCTCTTCATCTCATATTCTGTCTCCCTCTACTTCTTGTGTGGTTTCATGGTGTCCAGTTTGCTACTATGTCCATCTGTTGCCCTATTTCCTAGGTGGGTGTCCTGCCCATCTCCGTTTCTTTGATTTTACGGTTACATTGCACTGATATTAATAAAGTACATTTAAATTGTTTAGTTTTGGACACGTTTTAAGACGAATTCCTCCATTTTTTATATAAACGCCAGTCAGGGTTAAATGCTGCACTGCAAAAACTGATGATGTTACCCAGTGCTGATAAAAAATGCGGTGTGAAATTGAACACATGGAGGTTTTTTTTTAAACCAAACTAATTAATTCAAAGAAACACTAAGAGTGATGAAGAAGAACAGTTTTCTGGCATCTCTATTAAGCAACACAATGCCCTGGATGTTAAAATCAACACCAATATTTTCATTGAGGGACATACACTCATGCCATAATTATGGAATATTTTGTTGATACTTAAGTTCTTTCTCCTAAGTCGTCCAAAATTTTCAAGACAAGTGTTTATTTCACAAAAACGCAGTATGTGAAGCAATTTTTGGATATTCTGACATGACTAAATTAAAAACTAAAATATGTTTGAGCGCAATAACAATTACATATTTATTTTTTTTATCCACAAAAATCACGAAAAAGTATTAAAGTAATTAAAAAACAACAACCCCCAAACCTGATCAATTTGTATCTAATGTCACTTATCATTAAATTAACATCAGAATTGTCTGTTACAAGTCTAATAACGCGCGTAACCACC
>JZLH01S0021218.1:53138-65940 GCA_001188425.1 Eucidaris tribuloides | reverse complement strand
ACAAAAAAGTGGTCAGAAAGAAAGAAGAAGATGAAGAAGAAGATTTTGACGAAATCAATGGTGATCCGCAACGGTTATACGTTGCGGATCACCAATAATTAAATCACACTTTAAAAATCAATCACAACGAGTGTCAAAAAAGAAACAAATTGTGTTACACATTTCTAACAGGTTTATCATCTTTTTTAATGACCCAATTTCATTTGAATGAATGATTATAAGAGACAGAATAGACCGAAAATGACAAACTCATGGAATTCTTTTGATATGTCTTTTCAAAAACTTCGTTGTGAACGCTATTTGAAATTACATCATTAATCGATTAATATAAATAACTGCTTAAAGTAAACTGTAGACACTGTAAATATATTTTTATTTTAAAGTGAAATAAGTACACGCAGTTCCACTATTATATTATTCACAAATCTGTTTTATAGTTGCAGACTACTTTTTATTTATCTTCGATTACTTGTTTTACATATATTTTTCTATTTCGTTTTTTTTTTTACAGTATTACTTACATCTCATTGTTTGATGTGACGTATATAGTATTGTTTGTAATTGTTCTTATTGGGAATCTAAATTACAATGCTGCTTTAATCATTTCATTAGTTAAATACAAGGTTCACTCTGACATCAAGTTGGTTTTAATAAAAGCAGAACAATGCGAGAAACATATTAATGAAAGTTTGGCGAAAATCCACCAACGAATAACAGAGTTATGGAATTTTTAACTTTTAAGTTTGTGACGTCACATGCAAGCAGCTCCCCATATGTCATGTGATATAAATTCCATAAAAGTGCCTTTTCTCAGAAATTTGAAAATGATTTTACCTGT
This sequence comes from Eucidaris tribuloides, assembly GCA_001188425.1. Lineage (NCBI taxonomy): Eukaryota > Metazoa > Echinodermata > Echinoidea > Cidaroida > Cidaridae > Eucidaris > Eucidaris tribuloides. Next base: position 65,102 of record JZLH01S0021218.1, on the reverse strand, counting down.
GTATTCAATATATTATCAGAAACAGTATTTCATTCATGCTTCTATGAAAAATCCCATTCAATTATCGTGAACCATTATAAAATGGCAATTTGTGAAATTTATATTACATGACATATTGGGAGCTTGCTCGCCTGTGACGTCACAAATTTGAAACTCATAGCTCTGTTATTCTTGGCGGATTTCCGCCAAACTTTCATTAATAGGTTTCTCTCATTGTTCTGCTTTTATTAAAACCAACTTGATTTCAGGGTGAACCTTGGCTTTAATTGTTACAATGTGCAACATTAAACATTGCACTTCAATATGCAATAGATATCAATTTGGAAGTCCTCGAATGATTTGTGACGATGTGACAATGTGTAATTTTGTTGCAGGTATTGTGGAAATAAATGAAATGAATAAATGAAATAATTAAATTAAATTAAATATAGACCTGTACCGATTTGAGAACGAAATATTGTTTCGTCCTAAATAGCTGCGGGGCTTCCAAGAGTATAACAGATTAACAGTATATTCATGTATACATTTCTTTATCATACACGAACACCTGTAAATCTATTTATATTCATCATCTTTCTTGTGCTCCAGAAGCCACCCCCCCCCCCGGGGGGGGGTACTTGCCTAGTAAGGGAAACGGGAGTGTGCCGCTCTATAATAGGTGACTTTTTTTTCGCAAAAAATCCTTAAACATGGGTGTGGTTTCTGGGGAAAAATCCTTAAACATGGGTCATGATTTTGAAATTTTACGATTTACACTCGATATTTTCACCTATTTCATCGCTAAAATGCCAAAAAAGGGCAATTTTTCTTAATAAAACCCCTTGATAATAAGTACCATTTTCCGCCAAAATGACCCTTAAATAAGGGTCGGGTTTTTCGACTTTAGTGGCACACCCCCGTCGGAACCAAATCTGAGTACCCCCCCCCCCCGGGTCACCCAGCTATGCCGCACGTCACGTTTTCGAGTTTTCGAATCCGAACGAATCACTTTTTGTTGGGGATGGGGGTGCCCACATTTCCCCCTCTCAAACTCACTCTGGCGAATGCATCTAAAATCCATTATATAAATCTACATGTATAAGCTATGCCGCTGGGTGCACCGCATGCGTTCACTTTATGTACACTCATGCTCATAATTGTGGAATATTTTAGAAACATTTTAGAAGTTGCCATTTTTCCGTGAACGGTACATCTGAGATTAATATTTGCTCACCCCGGGTGAAACAATTATAATCTATGAATTTCAGGAATGCTGAGCATTTTGTAGCGTCCGACACTAAAACCTGTGTTTATAAATGGCGGTATTGTTGTTGTTGTCGAGTCACGTGGTGGTTACGCGCGTTATTAGACTTGTAACAGACCATTCTGATGTTAATTTAATGATAAGTGACATTGAATACAAATTTATCAGTTTTGAGGGGTTTTTTTAATTACTTTAATTTATTACTTTTTTCATGATTTTTGTGGATTTAAAAAAAATATGTAATTGTTATTGCGCTCAAACGTATTTTAGTTTTTAGTTTAGTCATCTCAGGAAATCCAAAAATTGCTTCACATACTGCGTTTTTGTGAAATAAACACTTGTCTTGACAATCTTGGACGATATAGGAGAAAGAACTTAAGTATCAACAAAATATTCCATAATTATGAGCATGAGTGTATAATCCATCACAGCCCGCTATTCTTTCAGAGATAATGGACAATTCGGTCCCCTTTAGGATAATCCTAAATACACCCATGATTTCTTCTCAGTTATTGGAATGTTCAACAAAAAAATCACGCACATTATTCGGCCCAAGATGACTTTCCTGATATCAATGTAATTGACTCATTGGTAACACCCAGGACATAATTATCCACCTGAAAAAAAAAGAAACACCATCGTCTTCCCCATTCATCCACTTTAAACAACAAACAGCAAAAGAAAAAAAATATGCGAGTAATAATTAAGTTAGAATACACAAATTATATTGCATTATTCACAAATGGTTTTGGAGTTCATCATTTACGTTAAAAAAGACCTGTACAAAAAAAATAACTTTTTTGCTGGCTACTAGATATTTCTTATGAAATTAAATACACTATATAACATTGTGGAAGCCCCGTTAAAAAATTGTCAAACTGTGCTATCTGACGATTATCTGACAGTAGATAGCAGATAAAAGTGATTTTGAGCCATAATCGTTCAGTTGATGATACAAGTATGAAATTTGGTGCAAACATAAAGTAAAGGTCACTCTTTCAGAAAAAGATCCTGGCCACGAAAAAAATCCGAGATGGCGGCCGTTTTCCAAGATGGCTGCCAGGTGACAACATAATTATGGGATATTTGCCAAGTTTTTGTTGGATATGGGTCAAAATTGAGTAAAATTTCAATTTTGAACATAGGGGTAGATGTCTCATGGGGAGCAGGTCACCAAAAGGTCAAAGGTCATTGACAGGGGTCAATGACCTTTTTGAGTTCAGTGTTAGGTTTTTTGAGCAAGTTTCTATTATGTTGCCCCCAATTGCACAATTGCGACCAAATTTGAGTGGTAGATGTCTCATAGGGAGCTGAAGGTCACTAAAAGGTCAAAGGTCATTGTCAGGGGTCAATGACCTTTTTTATTATTTCTTATTATTCACGTTTTAGTTAAAAAAAAATACAGGTTGAGTTTCATTCAAGCCAGGGCCTGCTTTACAAGAGAGCCCTGTAATATGATAAAACTGTACAATGACATAAAATATAATCAAAGATAAATACAATAATTAATAAGAATTCAAAATACAAAATAGTAAAGAAATAGACAAAGTCAAAAGCGTACACATACATAACTACACACCACACACACATCACACACACACACACACACACCACACCACACACACACACACACACACACACACACCACACACACATACACACTACACACACAAACATACATACATAAACACACGCACGCACGCAGACACAACCAGATAAATGAATACCTGCACACACTCACACACGCATGTACTCCACACACCACACACACACACACACACACACACCACACCACACACACATGCATACACACACAACATATATACAAACACAAACACGCACGCACGCACAGACAAAAACAGACACATAAATGCACGCACACACTCACTCATGCACGTATGCACACCACACAAACGTACACACACACGCAAACATACACACGCAAACACACACACGCACGCAAGCACGCACAGACAGAAACATTGGGCTCAAAAAGGTCGTTGACCCCTGCCAATGACCTTTCACCTCTCGGTGATATCTGCTCTCTATGAGGCATCTACCACCCAAGTTTAGTCACAATTGTGCAAATGGGGGCAAAGTTATAAAAACTTGCCCCCCCTATAACAAGGTCGTTGACCTCTACCAGTGACCTTTGACCTTTCGGTGACCTTTAGCTTCCTTTGAGACACCTACCACCCAAGTTTGGTCACCGTGCAAATGGGAGCAAAGTTATGGGAATGGAACATAATAGAAACTTGCCCCCAAATTAACATTGGGCTCAAAGAGGTCGTTGACCCCTGCCAGTGATCTTTGACCGTTCTGTGACCTTCAGCTTCATATGAGACATCTACCACTCAAGTTTGGTCACAATTGTGCGAATGGGAGCAAAGTTATGGGCCATAATAAAAAAACTTGCTCAAATCTTGACCTGGGCTCAAATGGTCATTGACCCCTGCAGGTGATCCTTTGACCTGTTGGTGACCTTCAGCTTCCTATGAGACATTTACCACTCAAGTTTAAAGTTGAAATTTTACTCAATTTTGACACACATCCAACAAAAAACCTGGCAATTATCTCATAATGAAGTCATCTGGCAGCCATCTTGGAAAATGGCCGCCATATTGGAATTTTTCGTAGGATCTTTTTCTGAAAGAGTGACCTTAACTCTACATTTCATGCTTGTATCATCAACTGAACGATTCTAATGGTTATCTGTTCCACTACAGTGTTTAGATGGACAAATAAACACCCTAGAACGCAAAATTTTACACAGTTATGCTGTCGCTCGTAGAATATGTACAGATAAAAATCGGCACATGAATTATTCTCAGCTGATAGAAAATTCTGCTCCACAGCAGTCTATGGAGAAAAACGGGAATGGTAGCTCAATGATTTTCACTTTTTAAAAGCACTTAAAGATCGTTTTGAACTGAATTTTTTCAGGGCTTCATTTAGACCTTTTCAGAGACACTGGTATCATAGGGAATCGTGTGGCTCAGATTTTTTAAAACTGGAAACATTGTTATATGATGCCTTTAACAGTATGTAATTGTATTCGTTTCTGTCATTGTATTATCCTAATTTTCCCCGTTTATATTGCATGTACTTTGACACCGCCTCGTTTATTTATACTTCAGAGATTTATCACGCTTTTTTAAAAAGCTGGAGAACTCCGATTAGAAAAATATTTCCACATATACCGATATGTTGATTTACATATCTAAGTTGCATTATACACGTTCTCGTTCGCAGTTTTTACAATATTGAACACTCTCATACCCTGCAGGACCTTTAAAATTTATATTTACACATCTTTCTCAAACATACATTACTGTGAAATGCACTATCTCTAAGGTGAGGGGATGGATTTATATTAATATATCTCCAGGAATAACATTACGCGAAAGTTGACACATTGATATCAATCTAGATATACAGTATTCATTATTTTCTTGCCTGTTTCAAGCCTGACAAGTTGAAACAGAATGTCCAATCTCGGTACATGGCGGAGTTTGATTGAATCCACCATTATTTACCTTGAGTGAATGATAATATCATGCATGTCACATCGTGGAAGAGAAGTGACTTCAAAATAACGACCAACAGAATTGTGACACGGCCAGCACGTTGTCAGAACATCCGCATTGTGGAGAGAAATCTAGCGCCCGTACTCAGATTATATTGTACTCACCAGACACAGCGAACTATGGTGATTGCATAAGTCATTGAATAAAATCAGTGCACGGTGAGAACCAATCAAATTGAAAGGGTTTCCTTTCTTTGTGGATATAGATATAATGCATTGTCTGTTTGCCGTTTGCAAATTTTCTACAATACTGACTGTAATATTTTTTTGACAATATTATTAACAATTTGACAGGATCCCACGTGGTATATCTCAGACAAACAGAGATAATTGCTTCCGAGGTGAGGGGATGTCTGCTTGAGACGATGGCGGAAAACAAACAGACGTTATTCTTGCTAAACCCAGGACAAATACATCACGTCAAACCTAAACACAGTATTGTGGAACATGGTGTAAGTCTATATGAGCCATTATACATGTATAAAAGGCCAAGAAATGTGTTGATCCCCCCTTCCAATTGCAAGAAATTCATTGTTGGTAAAACCATTCTTATGACTATAACAATGAAGCCACATCATAATCATATGCCACTCACACACCACACCCACACAACACACACACACACACACACACACACACACACACACACACCCACACACACACACACACACACACACACACACACAGACAGACACAGAGACAGACACACAAACAAACACTTCCCTTTCAGTGCATTCCTCGTTTACGTTTAAAATGTTTTCTGTTTATTTTAAATCTCAGCAGTTAGCAATTCCACGTTTCTTTTATCTTGAAGTAAAAACTCGTAGTGAATAGCAACACGGTTAATCTGTTTTATAATCGAGCCATACTAAATATGATGTGACATGGCTTGAGTGGAACCTTCCTCAGAACAGAATCATCTCCGCCTGCATAAGTCATTAATCTTAGTTAATAAGAATCTTCTAACGCTGGTCAATAGTGGACGTTATATTTGCAGAAAAAGAATAAACACACTTACATTTTTGTGATAAACTGATATCATTTATTTACAATGACCTGTATGATTTAAAAAGTGCCTGCTGTCACGACTTAATATTTTGTTTTCGTAAGATTCGAGGTGTGTATACGACTGTACATAGCGTCCTTCGTAAATTTCATGAATATTTCATCCTACGGGCATTAAAATGCAGTCTCTGCGTGTATACTTGACATATCACATCAGCTTGTAGCAGACATCACCACAACGACAGTTTGGCTTGCTGCTGCACTTCACAGCGAGAACGTAACAATGTCATTCGGCCTAGACAATTCTTTATTTGTGTGTGTGTATGCATTTTTCCTCATAAATTTTTTATAGTGCCTTTCCTGATTTATGGAATTTAGAGATAGCAGTTTTCACAACTGCCTTTTATAATAAATATTAATAACAATATATTTTTATAGTGCGTTATTCACCACTCTGTCGTTACGCTTACACATTATGGATACATAAATTCAATCCAGCACTGATAACTATTCAGATTCAGATTTCATTTATTGTCATGTAAAACATAAAATTTGATATGCAGTCTGAACATAAGTGATGATACATAAAACACATGTCAAGAAAAATATATCAAATTATAATTAAAATACTGCCCCAAATGAATATACACAAAAACTTTCAAGACACAGAATAACATTCCACACATTAAAATACACATGACAACAATATTATTTGGCGACAGACAATAATATTATTTGGCGACATGAAAATATGAAAAATCAGAAAATACACTATAGGCCTAACAATTTTGAGTAGACACTCGTCAAAAAGAACTTCGGCTCAAGATTAAACCCAGAGAAAGCAACCCCCACCCCCACCATCCCCAAATTAAACCCCCATAAATTTCACTCGCCTGGTAGGTAGCCCCCCACCCCCTAAATGTTTCACATCCCCTATTGCGCACTCGAAAAGTAAGTGTCATCAGAAAATACACTACATGTAGTAATTAAATTAAAAACAAGTAGAGTGGACACTTCCTGGGGAGCATTTCAGCCAGTCGTCAATCTTACAGACATGCACATGTTAATCAACCAACATAATCATTCCCATACCGGGTACCGATTAATACACCTAGGTGGAGAGCAGTGATGTGGATAAAATGCCTTGCTGAAGGACATACGTGTCTGGCAATAGCTGGGCTCGAACCCACTACTCTTTCATTGGGAGACGAGCGTTTTACCCCGCGGTCACGACGACACCTCCATATTTTGTTTTCTACTTTTACTTTTATCAAAAGTTTCTGTTAGTGAAACGATATCTTAACCCTACATTGCTGGGAGGGTCAGACAATTGTTTGAAATCTTGCCAAAGGTTGTTAAAACTATAGTGTATCTATGGGGGGCAGGGGGCAGAGTGCCCCCTGACGAAGAAGAAGGGTTTTGTTTTGTTTTGCTTGTCAGCTGAACTGGGAGGGGGAACCATGTACCAAAATGAACCCCGCTTGGATCTCCGATTTGGAGCGAAAAAAATATCGCCACTATATACCACCCCCCTCCCCCCCCCCCAACTGAGCGACTTTTCGGCGGTTCGCGTGACAGGAAAAAAATTTGGACCTTGGTTTTGTACTGAGAACTTTTTCGTCAACCCCCAGCTGAGTGATTTTTCAGCTGTTGGCGTGACCGGAAAAAAATGGACCTTGGATTTGGACTGAAAAAATTTTAGTCTAAAAAAATTGCCTCACCTGACAACGTAAGCCAGGTACGCCAGTGGTTCGCGGTAACGATAACGGAAAGACGCACGGACAGACGGCACCGGACGGACAGCAGGAAAACATGATTCCTGCGGTACCCTTGGTGGTTCATGACAACTCCCCGGTGACGACTCTCACCTGACAACGCCTCCGAAGGTCAACTCCCCCGAGAACAACTCTCCCCGAGGACAACGCCCCTCCCTCCCAACCCCCCGACCGCAGGACAACTCCATTTACAGAATAACTCCCCCGAGGAGGCAAGTACAACTCGAACTCCCCTGCAGGAGATTACCCGTGTTTCCAGCTTTATATTTGTCCCGCATCACGATCAGAAACACATGCATATGTTTTCAGTTTATGCCCTACAATAGTACGAAGTGCTAAGGCAAAACTCCACCGGTCTAATCCTCGTACCCAACGTCAAGTACATTTCCATTTCAAGTGAGCGAACAGTGCATGAGCATTTACGTATACGATCTATAATATATTTCACATGAAAGCAACTATTTTTAAGGGAATGAATTCTATGAAAAATCTCTCATTGCGTTTAATGCATATTGTTTACGACTTTTATTTCCTTTCTGAACCTCATTTTAATGCAGTTTTATTTTGGACTGAATTTCCTGTTAAAGGCTTCTATAAAATAAGAAAGATGGACATATAGGGTATACATAAACAATATGTTCGACCAAAACTGCCACTTCATTTCAGTATATCTACAGTTGTACTGTGAAATGTAGCTCTTCTCTATAATTTACTGTAGTTTTAAAAGCGATATTTTGTATTGTATGTTTGCAGGAGAAATCTACAGTAATATACTTTAATCAATGCAAAGTGTACACATTTACAATAAATCATTACCTGCATCTACATTTTACAATTTACTTTATAAAAAATGTGCTTAACATTTAAATGGAATTATTATCCATTATTACTAAGCATTAAAGGTACTGGCTAACATTTACAACTGTTAAAAAAATCTGAGCTACATGATTCCCCATGCTACCAGTGTCTTTGATAAGGTCTAAAAATGAAGCCCTGAAAAAAAAATTGTATTTTAAAATGATTATTTAGTGATTTAAAAAAGTGAAAATCGTAAGTTGACCGGATTCACCTACCCACTTCCTCCCATAGACTTACTGTGTGTACACCTAGGTTATTTTCTACTCACCCCGAGTATAAATTGTTTATTCATGCATAACTTGCCATTGGCAGTGTAACTTTCCAAACTTTTAGGGTGTTTATTTGTCCATTTGAACACTACTTTGTAGCTAAGATATCAAAGTTTGACAATTGTTTAAATTGAAGCTCCACAATGTTAGCCTATCACTTTAACGTTTTTGTGTGTAAAAAGGATACATGGTCCAATATTGTGTGCCATGTGCAATATTATTCAGCCTTCGGGCTGCCAAGCATGAGCTATGTATACCGTTAATAAAATTATAGTCCAATATTGTGCGAAGAAAATATAATGTTTTGATATAGAAAACTTTGTGACAGAATTGGAAAAGGTTTGTCTATGAGAGTAAACTTTAACGTTGACATGTATAAAATGTGTATTATCATGAGCGCTTCTGAGTTCTGTCCACAAGCAACCACACTTGCCCACTTTCTGAAAATAAACATGTACCCTATTTGCAATATTTCTGGAAGTCTTTGTCACATGAACATAAAATAAATGGGGCTCCAAATGACAAAAAAACAGTCTTTGAAATGCACATAATTTGATTACCAAGACTGGTTAGCTGGCCAGATATTCATGATTAAACATTCCACAAACTGATAAATCGTGTTATATACATAAGGTTCCACTGTATTGGGGGTGTTATAGTGTGTTTAACATTTCTTTTGAAATTTTAAATAAAGGACACGAAAAGTAATGAAAATATAATGAAGCCAAATGAAGTTCGGGAAACCACTCAATTATTATGTAAAGGTTTACGCACTATAATTGATCGCATGCATCGGTAGAATGAAAGATGAGAATTAAATAAAAAGATGACCATGATAATCGCATTGGATTTGATACCTCTGCTTCTACTCATCGTCGACCTCGTCATCGTTACCATGTCAACACATCAACGAACATATGATGATGATGACATTGTAATGATAACGATGAGTACAGTGTTAAAAGTAATGCATGTAATCATAATAACATGTACCTTGAATTGGGTTTACAATATACTACCAACTTAGCTATTGTCAATAACTTTTTGTTTTACAGAAATACAAACAAAGAGAGAGAAAGAGAGGGAGGGAGAAAGAAGCTTCTCTACAGCCTTCAACTTTAGAAAATGTTTGAATGTTTGACATGTAACCACCCTGTCTATATTCTTAATCCAATTGAAACGTCTTAGACTTAGGAGAATCTCCTTTCTCTCTCTTTGTTGGTAAAAAGACAAAACAACTCAGTCTTGCATTTCTAATAAACCATTTGTCTAAGTCTGATCTTTTGTTTCCATTGACTGTGTTTGCCATTTAAATATCAGTGGATTATGGTCATTTTTGAATTTTTACTTTTTGCACCTTGGGGGATAAAAACGCATGTGATCACTCATGCATAAAATTTATCTTCAAATTACCCTCACAGTGCTGAAAGAGAATTAAATTGCCTTTAATTGATATATAATTCATGATTTTTTTTAAAGTTATATATTACAAATGTGAACTTGAAAAAGTGTTTATTTTCTTTTTTTTTTTTTTGCTGAGTGTAATAATAAATTTCTTTCTTTTTTTGCTGAGTGTATAATATACCGTATCAACACACACGTTGCAAAAACATGATGATTTAATAAGTGTGTGGATGATGAAATATATTATTCAGCCAACTAGGTAAAAAAATGACGACTAATTATGTATTTGCGATATATAACATTATTGATGTGTGTGTCAGAGACGTCGATCCCGGGGGTAGGGGGTAACCATATTTTTTGCCCCCCCCCCCTTAAAAATGTATACAACGTAAAGTAAGATTATGTTTAAAAAATCATTGCAAGGTTCTACAAAATTATTAACCTTTACATGAAACCATTCTTAACATACATTATTTTCAATTTTGCGAATATTTTGACATTTTCGTCTTCTCTCCCATCCGAAAAATGAATCGATGCCACTGACGCATGTTGCGCTAAATTTGGTTGAGAAATGAGGAATTTATTTAAACCCATATAACATGTTGCTTTATTAATTTATGACATCTCATATATTTGCAAATAAATGCAAAGGATGAATTTTTTCCTGAATTTTTTTCATATAATTAAATTTGTATACCTGGTAAGATATTAACATCACTACTAACGTCATCAGTGTTGGAATCTTTACATACGAAAAGTATTTCTAAATGTTCTTATTTATCCAATCTGAACCACATAAGGTAATTTTTACAATATCAAAGCTGTTCGCATAAGATGACATATTCAAAATGTACGTCGTGTACCCATTATGTTAACGACAAGTAATCAAGCAATAATGATTAAGTGGCAAATTCGCACACTCCTTGAGCTCCAGTTATTCAATAGTGTTAATCGCAGTAACGAGTAAGTCCAGCGTTGATCGATATGTTTCCATAAAACACACTGCAAAAACAGTGGGGTTAGAATTACACCAGTCGGTGTTGTGAGAGGACCGCACCAAGCATTTTACACCGGTGTTAAATTCTTGGTGTTAGTTCACACTCATTGGTGTTAATTCAACACCCATCGGTGTTATTATAACACATTCTGTTTGTTAGATCAACAACATTTGGTGTTATATTCAAACTCCATGGTGTATTTTTAAAGGCCCTGTCACATATTAGCGTTTAGAGTCAACGTGTGCCTAACGTGTTCGAAAATTTCGCGTACGTTGTCAGTCGTTAGTAATACGTTTGACATACATGTACGTTGTATTTGTCAGATGTGCGCCCAAGGGTCGTCGGCCACGCCGGTGCCGATTTCTTATTTCGGACATATCCAAAGTTTTGAGCTTGCGGTAACGTGCTTACCAGTGCGCTATGTATTCGTTGAGTATTCGCTGCTTGAACGTTCCACACGTAGGTTGTTCGTTTCTGAATAGTCCACCGTTCGTTCAAAACACGTCCACCCCATCCGTTGCCATAACGAATGCTCAACGCACACTTACGGTGTGTTTCTACAGAAAATCGTTAAACGTTATTACCCGCGTAAGTATCTAGAATTCCGGAAAACTTTCCTGTAGAAACAGACGCGATGCGGTTTATTGATAAACCGTATCTGACCAAATACAGTTTCTCATAACCACCTTCCAGAGGTGGTTCCGTTTAACTTTTCTGTAGAAACACACAGCGAAAAGCGTATCGGGTCTGGCGGAAGTAGGGTCACCGGTGTGTGTGAAAATACGTGCCTGTGACTGCATATTTTGGACCAGTTCATATACCACAA
>JZLH01S0021218.1:36568-53113 GCA_001188425.1 Eucidaris tribuloides | reverse complement strand
TGCAAAGGATGAATTTTTTCCTGAATTTTTTTCATATAATTAAATTTGTATACCTGGTGAGATATTAACATCACTACTAACGTCATCAGTGTTGGAATCTTTACATACGAAAAATATTTCAAAATGTTCTTTTTATCCAATCTGAACCTCATAAGGTAATTTTTACAATATCAAAGCTGTTCGCATAACATGACATATTCAAACTGTAAGTCGTGTACCCATTATGTTAACGACAAGTAATCAAGCAATAATGATTAAGTGGCAAATTCGCACACTCCTTGAGCTCCAGTTATTCAATAGTGTTAATCGCAGTAACGAGTAAGTCCAGCGTTGATCGATATGTTTCCATAAAACACACTGCAAAAACAGTGGGGTTAGAATTACACCAGTCGGTGTTAAATTCATGGTGTTAGTTCACACTCATTGGTGTTAATTCAACACCCATCGGTGTTATTATAACACATTCTGTTTGTTATATCAACAACATTTGGTGTTATATTCAAACTCCACGGTGTATTTTTAAAGGCCCTGTCACATATTAGCGTTTAGAGTCAACGTGTGAACGTGTTTGAAAATTTTGCGTACGTTGTCAGTCGTTAGTAATACGTTTGACATACATGTACGTTGTATTTGTCAGGTGTGCGCCCAACGGTCGTCGGCCACGCCGGTGCCGATTTCTTATTTCGGACATATCCAAAGTTTTGAGCTTGCGGTAACGTGCTTACCAGTGCGCTATGTATTCGTCGAGTATTTGCTGTTTGAACGTTCCACACGTAGGTTGTTCATTTCTTAATAGTCCAGCGTTCGTTCAAAACACGTCCACCCCATCCGTTGCCATAACGAATGCTCAACGCACACATAGCGTCAAAGGATAAAGGAACTGTCACATATCAGCGTGCAGAGTCAACGTGTGTCTAACGTGTTCTGAAATTTGGGTGCACGTTCGCGCAGGTTGTCAGTCGTTGGTAACACGGTAGACATACGTTGTATTAGTTAGCTGTTCGTCCAAAGGTCGCCGAGGTGCCGGGGTTCGCTGAAGAATGCTGCTGCCCGACGTTTGATTTTGGACGTGTTCAAAATTTTGAGCGCGCGACAACGTGCAGATCAACTTCCATCGACTTTCGCCGAGCGCCCGTCTGACGTTCTTGCCGCTAGTCTACCGTTAGAGTAACGTGTGCGTACATTATAGCTAACGCACAATCGCAGGTTTTTTTTTCTTTTTTTGACGTCACAGCCTCCTAGAGTGGCTCCTTCATCATTTCACGCTGCAAACGCGCTATCACTCGTAACTTTGGATGCTAGATATGCGATAACCATTCGTTCCTCATTCGTTGGTCATTAGTTTTCTCACCTTTTTGACCAGGAATTTGAGCGTGCTTGAGCGTGCTTGAGCGTGTTTGGACTTTGCCAAAATTTCGGGACGAAAAACATATATGCTGGGCACACGTTGACTCTAAACGCTAATATGTGACAGGGCCCTAACACCCTGCATTTCTCTTTATTTACGTAAGAAATCGATATGTTTTCTTCTTAGTGAAATTCTTTCTGTACTCCATATATGTTTGTAGTCACGAAAACATTCTTGATTTGTAATTTGTTATATTGTTATATTTGAGAAATGCAAAATAAACTGAACTGAACTGAACCTGCCGGGTGCGGTCCTCTCACAACACCGACTGGTGTTGTATTTGACATCGTAGTTTTTACAGTTCATGTTATCATTATTGGTCTAGCATTTACAGATGGCTCTCTTGATTTTTTGAAACATATCTTTACAATCGTGACGGAATCGCTTGTTCAGTGGCCAGTAGAAGAATATATTAACAGCGGAGTTAATCTCGTACAGGCGATAGGCCAGTCCGTAGAATGAGTGGGCCACATCAGAACTGGACTGAACAGCTAGGACAATGTTTCTTGGTAACCGAGCAATGATGAGGGAGGGCATCCAGCTCACAAAATAGATAATGGTGATAAGAGACAACATCAGTGTCGTCTTGTTTTCGGATTTGGGGTTCGGGATCGCCTTGGGTTGATGATTGTCGTGCGTGTTAGGGGTGTTAGCCGCAGCCGGCAATGACGACGGTACCGGATCGGCGACGACCTGCCCGTGGTCAGGAATCGCTTGCCCGTGACTCGTCGAAACTGTTCGTGTGGAATTGACGGCAAGTCTTCCAATCTGCTCCTTCCTTTGATGGATGTTCCATTGACGAGGATTGTTGATTGACTTCAGAAGGTTGTATATCAAACTTCTGCATCGGTGTGAAGAGGGCCGTGTGTCCAGTGGCGATACTCTCCCCGTCGTGTCGGCTGACCACCGATGTCCCTGTTCGCTCGGGCCGCGCGTTACTGACAAGTGCCACGTGTACTTTCACTCGCTTGTGGACGGCGTATATGACACGGAGATAAAATATGATTGTAAAAAACAAAATTCCGTACATACACACTGGGAAAATATATTTAGTAAAAATTTGTAACCATTTTGGTAGATCGTTTCTCGAGAAACAAACGTTTGCATACTCGTTGAAATACACCGAGACAGAAATCGGTGCACTGATGATCAACGCAATAGTAGTGCAAATGATGACTATGATAGCAGCTTTACGAATTGATGGGCGCCATTTCAAGGGGTGGCAGATGGCGACATAACGGTCAATAGTTAACGAAAATGTCAAATACAGTTGACCATAAATAACAAACGCGCTAAAATAAATAAGAAATTTGCAGAAATCATCGCTATTAACGGTAGAATTCATTTTTACGGTGTTAAACAGCGACGAGAACAAGTCAATACACGCCAGTCCCATGATCAAGATATCAGTTCCATTCTTCCTGTGTTTCCACGCGTACCCGGCTAAGATGATGATGTTTCCTGGTACGCCTATGCAAATCAGAATTGTGTAATAAACGATGAAATAACTTTGGATAATCGCCATGATTTAACTCGAACCGATTCCCGACTGTTTGCCTTATTCCTTCAGTCTCTCACAAAGACTTCATGACCGTTCAGATGCAATCTACTCGTCTCATCTATTAGATGCGAAGCTCGATGGAGGAGCAGTATCAACAGAGTTATACTCATTCAACTCTGCGATCCACGCGTAAGGGTGGGTCTAGCATGATGAACAGGTAGTTGCAATTATTGCGTGATATTACGGCTACGTAATTCTTTACGCTGTCTTCTCATTGGCCAATGACAGCGCTGCATGTATTCTCGGTCAAAACGGACGAATTTAGCCAATAAAAGGTCATCTCAAACAAAGATGATTGTGTTTGTCGGTTCCGATATAAAGAGAAAATACTCGAGAGATGAATAAACGATGATTTATAGCGAAGGTCTAAAATTATAGCGTGATTGTGTAGCGCAAAGTTAATGACATCGCAGTTATCCATGTGTGAGAAATTAGTTTTTACAAAACCCTCGAGTGAATAACCTTTATTGACAGGAGTGGTGCGGCATCGAGGGGCGTAGAGGTATTCTTCAATCATTCCATTTAATTGATTTCAAGCAGTTGAGCGTTTGGCTTTTATCAAAGCATATAAATAGAACTATGTAACTCTATACATACGAGATATATATCTATACAGAATTTATAATTATAATAACGCGCGGAAGAAACTGAAATATACATGAAGATGTCTGCATCTGTGATCTAGATGGAAAGATCATTCAGTCAGGATGGTGGCTACTGTCAATTCCAGAATTACTTTAAAGTAATCGTCGCGTAGAACATGCAGAACTTTGAAGTATAAAACTAGGGACCACCATCATGAATGAGTAACTACATCAATCCAATGGTATACTCAGTTATCTAGCTCTATATCTTTTACAATAACCAGTACTCTCACATGATTCAAGGCTCTTCGACACATGACTCCTTGAGTACTTGTGAAAGACAGGAGACGGACGCATACAGCAAACATTAAGCTGCGTTAGAAATGTGAGAAATGTAAGTCAGCACAATAGAATGATACAAATTTAAAACGGCTCAATATAACCGAAAGGATTGAGAACGGATTGCACTTTCACATCGCTCAATGAAATCATCAATTAATATGACAGGCGTTTGAGGGCGTGTTGACTCGGGTATAGTAAAGAACAGATGAAGGACAGATAAAGATATTGGGCAATTTTTGATTAAAATATGAACAACCTGTGCTCTCACTTGTGATATCTAAAATCGGGAGATAAATCTGTGTTATGCATAACACAACCTGTGACCTTTCTTGTACAATGCATGTGGTATTGCGTTTCAGCGAATGCCGTACACTTTCACGCTCATATGCAATAGTCGAGATTACAATACATATTTCCTTGGTTTAAGTGCGATGAACATCCCTACTTTCAGGCAAAGTCATCGACGGAAAAAAATGCAAGAATTACTCGTGCGATTGCTGTAGTGTCCACGATTCAACAAACGTTTGTTACCTAGCAACAGTTTGTATTCAATAGTGGTGGAAAAACATACAACGTTTAATATTGCAATGTACTTTGGACCACACCGGCCTCCCGTGTGATTATACTTCAGAGATTTATCAACGCTTTTTTAAAAAAAGCTGGAGGAACTTCGTCCGATTATAGAATAAAATAATTTCAACATATACCGATATGTTGATGTATACCATAATCTAAGATCATTATAGCCACGTTCATACGGTTCGCAAAGTTTTTACAATTGATTGAACGCACTAGCTCCATAACCGCTGCAGAAACCGATTTAAAATATTAGTTATTTACGAATCTTCTCTCAAACAACATATAGCATGTGAAATGAGCACTATTCCTAAAGGTGAGGGGCATGGAATTTATATAGGTTAATATAAATCTCCAGGAATAAACATTGACGATCGATAAGTTGTCACATTGGATAGTCAAGTCTAGAGTAATATCAGTTTGACATTATTTGTCAATTGCCTGTTTTCATAGCCTGACAGTAAGTGAACAGAATGTTCCAATCTCGGTACAGTGCGGAGTTTGATTGAATCCACCATTATTTTACCGATTGAGTGAATGATAATAATCATGCAATGTCACATCGTGGAAGAGAAGTGACATTCAAAATAAGACCAACAGAATTGTACACGGAGCCAGCCGCTTGTCAGAAGCATCCGCATTAGTGGAAGAGGAAATCCTAAGCGCCGTGACTCAGATTATATTGTACTGACACCGAGACAATTATATGCAGCGAGACTAAGGGTGATTGCAATAATCATTGAGAAATTAAATCAGTGCACGTCGAGAAGCCATCGAATTGAAAGGTTTTCCTTTCCAATTTGATGGATAATAAGATATATATTGCATTTGTCTGGTTTGCCGTTTGCAAAATTTTCTACAATAACTATATAGACTGTAATGGATTTTTTGACAATAGGTTATTTAACAGAATTTGACAGGACTCCCCATCGTATATCTCAGACTAAACAGAAGATAATTGCTTCCCGACTCGTGAGGGATGTCTGCTTGAGAACCGATGGCGTAAAACAAACAACGTTATCTTGCTAAACCCAGGGACAAATACATCACGTCCAAACCTAAACACAGTATGTGTGAACATTGGTGTAAGCTATTATAAGCCCATATATACATGTATAAAAGGCCGAATGAAAGTGTGATTGAATCCCCCCTTCCATTGCAAGAAATTCATTGTTGGTAAAACCATCTTTGACCTATAACATGAGCACATCATAATCAATATGCCAACTCACACCGCTCACACACACACTAGACACAACCACACACACACCACCCACACAAACAGCACCACACACACTAACACACCAACACACCCACACACCCCATACACACACGCGCACACACACACAGCACAACACAGAACACACACGACACACACACAAGCACACACTCGCACACAACACACACACACACACACACACCTCATACACATACACAGCACACATTCACACAGACACACACAGACAGACCACAGAGACAGACACACAAACAAACATTCCTTTCAAGTCAGTTTCCTCGTTTACGCTTTTAAAATGTTGTTTCTGTTTATTGTTAAATCTTCAGCAGTTAGCAATTCCACGTTTCTTTTTTAATCTTGAAGTAAAAACTCGTAGTGATTAGCAACATCGGTTAAATCTTTGTTATAATCCGAGGCCATACTAAATATGAATGTACATGCTTGAAAGTGAACCTTCCTTAGAACAGAATCAATCTCCGCCTGCAATAAGTCCATGTAATCTAGTTAATAAGAATCTTCTTAAGTCGCTGTTCAATAAGTGACGTTATATTATTGCAGATAAGAAGAATAAACACAATTAATTTTTTGCTGATAAAGCTGATAGTCATTTATTAACATGACCTTATTATTTAAAATAAAGGTGGCCTGCTGTCACGACTAATGATTTTGTTTTCGTAAGATCGAGTGTGTATAACGACTGTAACATATAGCGTCCTTCGGTAAATTTTCAATGAATATTTTCATGCCTACGCATTAAATATCATGTCTCTGCGTGTTATACAATTTGAACATATCACATCAGCTGTGTAGCAGACAATCACCACCAACGACAAGTTTGGCTTGCTGCGGCACGACTTACACAGCAGAGAATCGGTAAACAATGGTCATATCGACTAGACAATTCTTTATTTGTGTGTGTGTATGCATTTTTCCTCATAAATTTTTATAGTGCCTTTCCTGGATTTATGGACTTTAGAGATAGCATGTTTTCAGCAACTGCCTTATTCATAATAAATATTTAATTACAATAAATTTTTAATCAGTGCGTTATC
Source organism: Eucidaris tribuloides (assembly GCA_001188425.1). NCBI lineage: Eukaryota > Metazoa > Echinodermata > Echinoidea > Cidaroida > Cidaridae > Eucidaris > Eucidaris tribuloides. Next base: position 46,353 of record JZLH01S0021218.1, on the reverse strand, counting down.
ACCACTCTGTCGTTAACGCTATACACATTATGGATACATAAATTCAATCCAGCACTGATTAACTATTCGATTCAGATTTCATTTATTGCCATGTAAAACATAAAATTTGATAATGCATATCCATGAACATAAGTGATGAATACATAAAACGACATGTCAAGAAAAATATATCAAATTATAATTAAAAATATGCCCCAAATAATATACACAAAACTTTCAAAGACACCAGAATATACATTCCACAGACATTAAAAATACACCGATGACCAAACAATATTATATGGCGAAGCAGAACAATAATATTATTTGCGACGATGAAAATATGAAAAAATCACCAGAAAATGACATCTAAATAGGCCTAAAACAGATTTTGAGTAGACACGTCGTCAAAAAGAACTTCGCTTCAAGATTAAACCCAGAGAAAGCAACCCCCCACCCCTCACCAATCCCGCAAATAAACCCAACATAAATTTCACTCCGCTCTGGTAGGGTAGCCCCCACCCTAAATGTTTCACATCCCCTATTCGCACACCGAAAAGGTATATGTCCATCAGAAAATACACTACATGTATAATTAAATTGAAAAACAAAGTAAGTGGACACTCTGGGGAAGCATTTCAGCCAGTCGTTCAATCTTACAAACATCACATGTTAATCAACCACATAATCATTCCACATACCGGGTACGCGATTAATACACTAGTGGAGAGGCAGTGATTGGATAAAATTGCCTCTTGCTGAAGAGACATACGTGTCTGCATAGCTGGCTCGGAAATCCCACTACCTTTTCAATTGGGAGACGAGGCGTTTACCCGCGGGTCACGGACGACACCTCCATATTTTGTTTTCTACTGTTTACTTTTAATCAAAAGTTTCTGTTAATTGAATACTATACAACGATATCTTAACCTACATTGCTGGGAAGGTGTCAGACAATTTGTTGAAAATCTTGCCAAAGGTTAGTTAAAACTAATAGTGTATCTAGGGGGCAAGGGGCAGAAGTGTCCCCCTGACGAAAGAAGAAGGTTTTTGTTTTGTTTTGCTGTGTCAGCTAGAACTGGAGGGGAAACCATTACCAAATGAACCCCGCTTGGATCTCCGATTGGAGCGAAAAAAAATGATCGCCACTATATACCACCCCCCTCCCCCCCCTCCCAACTGAGCGAAAACTTTTCTGGCGGTTTCGCCGAGGACCAGAAAAAAAATTTGGACCGTGGTTTTGTATCTGAAAACTTTTTCCGTCAACACCCAGCTGAGTTGATTTTCAGCTGTTGGCGGTGACCGAAAAAAATGGACCTTGGATTTGGACTGAAATAATTTTATGTCTAAAAAAATTGCCTCAACTGGACAACGTAAGCCAGGTACGCCAGTGGGTTCGCGGTAATACGAATAACGGAAAAGACGCACGGACAGGACGGCACCGGAGGAACAGGCAGGAAAACATATTCCTGCGGACCCTTGTGTTCATGACACCGACTCCCGGTGACGACTCTCACCTGACGAACGCCCTCCGATATGTCAACTCCCCCAGAAACAACTCTCCCCGAGGACAACCCCTCCCTCCAACCCCCGACCGCAGGACAAACTTCCATTTACAGAATAACTCCCCCGAGAGGCTAAGTACAACTCGAACCTCGCCCTGCAGGAAGATTACCCGTGTTTCCAAAGCTTATATTTGTCCCGCATACGATCAGAACAACTGCATATTTTTTCAGTTTATCCTACAATAGTAGCGATGCTAAAGGCAAAACTCCACCGGTCCCTAATCTCGTACCAACGTCAAGTACCATTTCCATGTTCAAGTGAGGCGAAGCAGTGCAATGAGCATTTACGTATAGCGAATCTTATAATATATTCACATGAAACAACTATTTTTAAGGGATGAATTCTATATGAAAAATCTCTTCATTGCGTTTAATGCATATTGTTTACGCGACTTTTATTTCCTTTCTGAAACCTCAATTTTAAGCAGTTTTGATTTTCGACTGAATTGTCCTTTAAAGGCTTCTAGTAAAGATTAAGAAAGATCGGAGCATATAGGTATACAAAACAGATATGTTCGAACCAAAACTACTCCACTTCATTTCAGTATAGTCTACAGTTGGTACTGTGAAATGTAGCTCCTCTCTTCTATAAGTTACTGTATTTAAAAAGCGAAAGTGTTGTGTATTTGTATGTGCAGGAGAAATCTACAGTAAATATCTTTAATCATGCAAAATGTCACATTTACAAAATCAATTACCGTGCAAGTCTACATTTTACAAATTTAACTTTATAAAAAATGTGCTGAAACAATTTTTAAATGGAATTAATTATCCATTTATTACTAAGCCAATTAAAGGTACGGCTAACCATTTTACAACTGTTAAAAAAATTCTGAGCTACATTGATTTTCCCCATGCTACCAGTGTCTTTGATAAGGTTAAAAATGAAGGCCCTGAAAAGAAAATTGTATTTAAAAATGATTATTCAGTGATTTAAAGTGAAAAATCGTGAAGTTGACCGGATTCACCTACCCACTTTCCTCCCATAGACTTAGATTACGTGTGTACAGCCTAGGTTATGTTTCTACTCACCCAGTGATAAAATTGTTTTATTCATGCATTAACTTGCCAAATTTGGCAGTGTAACTTTCCGCAAACCGTTTTAGGGTGTTTGAAATTTTCCATTTGAACACTGACTATTGTACTAAGATAATCAAAAGTGTTGACAATTGTTTAAATTGAAGCTCCAACAATGTTTAGCCTATCCATACTTGTAAAAAACCTTTTTGTGTGTAAAAAGCGATACATGGTCCAAATATTGTGTGCCATGTGCAAATATTATCAGCCTTTTCGGCTGCCAACATGAGCTATGTATAACCGTTAATAAAATTATAGTCCAATATTGTGCGAAGCAAAAGATAATGTTTTGATATAGAAAACTTGTGACAGAATTGGAAAAATTAGGTTTGTCTATGAGAGTAAATTTAACGTGACATGTATAAAATGTGTATATCATGAGCGCTTCTGAGTTCTGTCCACAATCAACCACACGAGCTTTGCCCACTGTTCGAAAATAAACATGTACCCGCTATTTGCAAATATTTCTGGAATTCTTAGTCACATGAACATAAAAATAAATGGGCTCCAAGAATGACAAAAAAAACAAGTCTTTGAAATGCACTATAATTTGATTACCAAGAACTGGTTAAGCTGGCAGATATTCAATGATTAACATTCCACAAAACTATGAAATCGTGTTATAATACATATAGGTTCTCCACTGTAATTGGGGTTTATAGTGTGTTTAACAATTTCTTTTTGAAATTTTAAATAAAGGGAGCACGGAAAAAGTAATGAAAATATAATGAAGCCAAATGAAGTTCGGGAAACCACTCATTATTATGTAAAGGTTTACGCGGCCACTAATAAATTGATCGCATGCCCGGTTAGAAATAAAGATGAGAATTAAATAAAAAGATGACCGATGAATAAATGCGCATTTGGATCTATACCTCCTGCTTCTACCATCGTCGACAGTCATCATCGTTACCCATGTCAACACAGGGCACTTCAACGAATCATATGATGAATGATGCATTGTAATGATAACGATGAGTACAGTGGTTAAAGTAATGCATGTATCATAAATAACATGTATCTGAATTGGGTTATCAATATACTACCAACTTAGGCTATTGTCAATAACTTTTTTTGTTTTAACAGAAATACATAACAAAGAGGAGAAAAGAGGGAGGGAGAAAGAACTTTCTCTACAGCGCTTCAACTGTTTAAGAAAATGTTGAATGTTTGACATTAACCACCGCTGTCTATATTCTTAATCCAATTGAAACGTCTTAGACTTAGAGAATCTCCTTTCTCTCTCATTGTTGGTAAAAAGACAAAACAACTCAGCTGCATTTCTAACAATTCTCGTCTTTTTATTCAAAGATAAACCATTTGTCTAAGTCTGATCTTTTGGTTTCCATGACTGTGTTTGCCATTTAAAATATCAGTGGATTATGGTCATTTTTGAAATTTTTAACTTTTTGCGACCTTGGGGGATAAAAACGCATGGTATACTCATAGCATAAAATTTATCTTCAAATTACCCTCACAGGCTGAAAGAGAATTAAGATTGCCTTTAATTGATATAATAATTCAATGATTTTTTTTTAAAGTTATAATTATCAGAATGGAACGTTGAAAAAGTGTTTATTTTCTTGTTTTTTTTTTTTGCTTGAGTGTAATAATAAAATAATATACCGTATCAACACACACCGGTTGCTTGGCAAAAAAATGATGATTAAGATAATTGTGATGATGAAAATATATCAGTTGGCCACTAGGTAAATATGACAGACTAATTATGTATCTTTGCGATATATAACATTATTATGAATGGTGTGTGTCAGAGACCGTCGACCCGGGTAGGGGGTAACCGATATTTTTGCCCCCCACCCTGATAAATGTAATACAAACGTAAAGTGAGATTATTGTTAAAAAATCATTGCAGGCTCTACAAAATTTATTAACCTTTAAATGGAAATCCATTCTTACATACATTATTTCAATTTTGCGAATATTTTGACATTTTCGTCTTCTCTCCCATCCGAAAAAAATGGAATCGATGCACTTGACGTTAATCATTGCGCTAAATTGTTGAGAAATAGAAGGAATTTTAATTTATAACCCATAATAACATGTTGCTTTATTATTTATGACATCTCATATATTTGGCAAATAAATTTGTATACATGGTAGATATTAACATCAACTAACGTCATCAGTTGTTGAATCTGTTACATACGAAAAAGTATTTCTAATGTTCTTATTACCAATCTGAATCCACATAAGGTAATTTTTTACAATACAAAAGCTGTTCGCATAAGATACATATTCAAAATGTACGTCGTGTACCCCATATGTTAACGACAAGTAATTCAAGGCAATAATGATATAAGCTGGCAAATTCGCACACTCCTTGAAAGCTTCCAGTTTTATTCAATTAGTGTTAATCGCAGTAAACGAGTGTAAGTCGCAGCGTTGAGTCGATATGTTTCCATTAAAACCACTGCAAAACAGTGGGGTTAGAATTAACCCAGTCGGTGTGCGAGAGACCGCACCAAAAGCATTTTAGCACGAGAGCGGTGTTTAAATTCCTTTGGTGTTATTCACACTCATTTGGGTGTTAATTCAACACCCCATCGGTGTTTATTATAACACATTCTGTTTTGTTAGATCAACAAAATTGGTGTTGATATTTCAAGTACTCCATGGTGTGATTTTTAAGGCCCTGTCTACATATTACGTTTAGAAGTCAACTTTGTGCCTAAACGGTGTTGTTCGAAAAATTTCGCGTACGTTGGTCAGTCGTTAGTAATACGTTTGACATACATGTATCTTGTATTGTCCAGATGTGCGCCCAAGGGTCCTCGGCCACGCCGTGCCGGATATTCTTAAATTCGGACATATCCCCAAAGTTTTGGAGCTTGCGGTAACGTGCTACATTAGCTCTATGTATTCGTTGAAATTATTCGCGTGCTTGAACGTTCCACACGTAGTTGTTCGTTCTGAATAGTCCACCGTTCGTTCAAAACAACCGTCCACCCATGCCGTTGCCATAACGGAATGCTCAACGCACACTTTGCTTACGGTTGTTTCTACAAGAAAATCGTTACGTTAGTTACGAACCGCGTAATATCTAGAATTCCGGAAAACGTTTCACATGTAGAAACAAATCGCGATGCGGTTATGATTAAACGTATTGACCAAATACATTTCTCATATACCACCGTTCAGAGGTGGTTCGTTAAATCTTTTCTGAAATAGAAACACACAGCGAAAAGCGTATCCGGTCTGGCCGGAATAGGTCACACGGTGTGTGTGAAAATACGTGCTCTGTGACTGCATATTTTGGACCATTACATATACTCACACGGAATGCATGCCGAGTCAATAGGTTGAATTTCCGAAGTCTATACCGATTCCGGTTGATCGCGTTAGTTTCGAACGCGGATCGAGTTTAATCGGGATTATTCCCGTTCTGTAGAAACAGGTTGGTTAAGGGCGTTACGGTTTTCGATTCCCGCGGAAAAGAAAACCGTTTCCACTGATTTTTCCTGTAGAAAACCACGCTGATAGCGTCAAGGGATAAAGGAACTTCACACCATCAGCGTGCACGAGTCGAACACACGTGTTTTCTACAGAAAAATAGTGGAAAAACGGTTTATCTTTTCCGAATCGGAAAAACCGTATCGCCCTTAAACCATACCTGTGTGTTCTAACAGAACGAATACTCCGATTTAACTCGCGATCCGCTTCGCAAAATAACGCAATCAACTCGGAAATCGGGAAATTCAAGCCTATATGACCTGCAATGCATTGTGGTAATGAACTAGTCCAATAATAATGCAGTCACAGGCACGTATTTCAGCACACACCGGTGACCGCTACTTCCGCCAGACCCGAATAACCTTTTCGCGTGTAGTGTTTCTACAGAAAAGTTAAACGGATTAAATGGCAAATAACTCAAACCCGCGTGGAAGGTGTTATGAGAAACCTATTTGGTCAGATATCGGAGTTTTATCATAAGACCGTCCATCGCGTCTGTTTCTAAAAGGAAAGTTTCCGAAATCTAAGATACTTTAACCAGCGGTAATAAACGTTAAACAGAATTGTCTGTAGAAAGCACACCGAACGTGTGTCTAAAACGTGTTCTGAAATTTGGGTTGCCACGTTCCGGCGCACGTGTCAGTCGTTGGTAACGACGGTAAGATCATACTTGTATTATTAGCTATTCGTCACAAAGGTCCCAGAGGTGCCGGGTTCGCTGAAGAATGCTGCTGGCCCGACTTTGATTTTGACGGTTGCAAAATTTGAGGCGCCCGAACAAACCGTGCTGATCAGCTTCCATCGACTTCGCGCGGGCGCCCGCGTCTACATTCTGCCCGCTAGTCTATCCGTAGAGTAACATGATGCGTAGCAGTATCCCTAACGCAACAATCGCCGTTTTTTTTTTTTTTTTTTTGACGTCTAACAGCCTCCTAGAGTGGCTCCTTCTATGCATTTCAACCGCTGTCAAACCGCTATCACTATACGTAACTTGGGACTAGATGTGCATAACCATTCGTTTCCTCATGTACGTTGGTCATTTAGTTTTCTCACCTTCTTTGACCAAGGTAATTTGACGTGGGTTGAGCGTGCGTTGCGGTGTTGACTTTGCCAAAATATTTCGGCGGACGAAAAACATATATGCTGGGCACATCACGTTGACTCTAAACGCTAATAATAGTACAGGCCCTCCAACACCCTGCATTTCTCTTTATTATCGTAAGAAATCGATATGTTTTCTTCTTAGTGAAATCCTTTCTGTACTCCATAATGTTTGTAGTCAACGAAAATATTCTTCGATTTGTAATTGTTGTCGATACTGTTACTATTGAGAAAATGCAAAATAAACTGAACTTGAACTGAAACCTGCCGGGTGCGGGTCCTCTCACACACAGACTGTGTTGGTAATTTGACATCGTAGTTTTACAGTTCAATGTTATCGATTATCTGGTACTAGCATTTACAGATGGCTCTCTTGATTTTTTGAAACATATCTTTGCAATCGTGACGGAATCGCTTGTTCAGTGGCCAGAAGAAAGAATATATTGAACAGCGGATTAATCTCGTAGCAACGGCGATAGCCAGCCGTAAATGAGTGGGCCACATCAAGAAACTGGACTGAACAGCTAGGACAATGTTTCTTGTAACCGAGCAATGATGAGGGAGGGCATCGAGCTCACAAAATAGATAATGGTGATATAGAGACAACAATCAGTGTCGTCTTGTTTTCGATTTGGGGTTCGGGATCGCCTTGGTTGATGATTGTCGGCGTTGTCAGGGTGTTTAGCCGCAGCGGCAATGGGACGAACGGTACGGATCGGCGACGACCTGCCCCGTGGTCAGGAATCGCTTGCCCGTGACTCGTCGAAACTGTTCGCGTGAATTGACTCAAGTCTTCCATCTGCTCTTACCTTTGATGGATGTTCCATTGAACGAGATTGTTTTGATTGCACTTCAGAAGGTTGTATATCAAACTCTGCATCGGTGTGAAGAGGCCGTGTGTCCAGTGGCGATACTCTCCCGTCGTGTCGGACTGAACCACCGATGTCCCTGTTCGCTCGCGGCCGCGCGTTACTGACTAGTGCCACGTGTACTTTCACTCGCTTGTGTAGGCGTATATGAACGGAAGATAAAATATGATTGTAAAAAACAAAATTCCGTACATACACACTGGGAAAATATATTTAGTAAATAATTTGTAACCATTTTGGTAGATCGTTTCTCCGAGAAACAAACGTTTGCATACTCGTTGAAATAACACCGAGACAGAAATCGGTGCACTGATGATCAACGCAATAGTAGTGCAATAATGATTACTATGATAGCAGCTTTACGAATTGATGGGCGCCATTTCAAGGGTGGCAGATGGCGAACATAACGGTCAATATGTTAACGAAATGTCAAATACAGTTGATCCATAAATAACAAACGCGCTAAAATAAATAAGAAATTTGCAGAGAAATCGCTATTTAACGGTAGAATCATTTTACGGTGTTAAACAGCGACGAGAATAAGTCAATACACGCTAAGTCCCATAATCAGACGTCAGTTCCATTCTTCCGGTGTTTTCCACGCGTACCCGCTAAAAGATATGATGTTTCCTCGGTACGCCTATGCAAATCAGAATTGTGGTAATAAATGATGAAATAGCTTGGATAATCGGCCAATGATTTAACTCGAACCGGATCCCGACTGTTGCCTTAGTTCCTTCAGTCTCTCACAAAGACTTCAATGACTCGTTCAAGATGCAATCTACTCCGTCTCAATTCTATAGATGTCGAAGCTCGATGGAGGAGCAGTATAACAACAGAGTTATATCCATTCAACTCTGCCGATCCACGCGTAAAGGTGTGGTCTAGCATGATGAACAGTAGTGCAATTATTGGCATGATATTACGCTACGTTAATCTCTTTACGCTGTCTTCTCATTTGCCCAATGACAGCGCTGCATGTATTCTTCGGTCAAAACGACGAATTTAGCCAATAAAAGGTCATCTCAAACAAATATGATTGGTGTTTGTCGGTTCGCGATATAAAGAGAAAATACTCAGGGATGAATAGAAACGATGATTTATAGCGAAGGTCTAAAATTATAGGCGTGATTGTGTAGCGCAAAGTTAATGACATCGGCAGTTATCCATGGTGAGAAATTAGTTTTACAAAAACCCTCGAGTGAATAACCTTTATTGACAGGAGTGGTGCGGCATCGAGGGGCGTAGAGGTATTCTTCAATCATTCCGTTTAATTGATTTCAAGCAGTTGAGCGTTTGGCTTTATTCAAAGAGCATATAAATAGAACTATGTAACTCTATACATACGAGATATATATCTATATGGAATTTATAATTATAATAACCGCAGAAGAAACTGAAATATACATGACGATGTCTGCATCTGTGATCTAGATGGAAAGATCATTCAGTCAGGATGGTGGCTACTGTCAATTCCAGAATTATTTTAAAGTAATTTGTCGCGTAGAACATGCAGAACTTTGAATTATAAAACTAGGGACCACCATCATGAATGAGTAACTACAACATCACAACGGCGTAGGCTGGTTTGGGCATGGGAGGTGCACATCGTGGGGAGGTGGGAACGGAAGGTCACATCTTAGGGAGGTTGAAAGCAGAAAAGGTTGATGCGAAAGTTTATTTTTGCTTGCGCAGGGAAGGAACTCCTATGCGCTCTGCG
>JZLH01S0021218.1:26013-36543 GCA_001188425.1 Eucidaris tribuloides | reverse complement strand
CATCAAATGAAGAAGGTGCTTACAGTAAGTTCTGAGCAATACCCATTTCCAACACATAACAACACACACACAGCACACCACAACACACACACACACACACACACACCACACAACACACACACACACAATCACACACACACGACACGCACACACACACACACACACACGACACATACATGCACACACACGCCGCATGCACACAAACCACACATATTATACATACACATACACCGCAAACACACTCACGACAATACCCACAAACACAGCACATGATGTAGCATGCAAACACAGAAACACAAACTCACGCCCAAAAATACCACAAAAATGCAAAAATAATACAACAATATATGCTACAGACACAATGAAATCACTTGAATCACTGTACATACGCAACGGAAAAACATTAATATGGCACTGAAGAAGACACAGTTTTGTATAAATCACAAATAATATGTGCCAATAATAAACATCAACGGCAGAAAGCACAACTGAAAAAACACTAAGTGACTTTTGATATCAGAACTACAAGCAAGCCTTAATAGGCTTACATACTTCCGTATAAACATCACTGTGCCTACTGAATTCCACCTCCGCCAAATGAATGCATTATTTCTTCCTTTCTCGGCAAATATATCTTTCGCGATGCAGTAGATCGAAAGTCAATCACAACAAATAGAATCTTTAGAAAAAGACTAATAGAGCCATGTGTCATAACATGGGAATCAACGCCAAAACTTCACTGATATGGACATGGATAAATTTATCTGTTGACCATAGACACATAAGCGACTTCATTAAAAAATGAAATATAAGAACATTTTAAAATTACACAAATGTATTCTGTGATGGATAATAAATTTAGACGCAAACAATTTGCTTATCAAGGACAAGAAAAACGAGAACCATGAACATGAAATTTTAAACACAATTGTCAGTCAGGGTATGATGAAACGATAGATTCAAACATACATACGGTCTAAATTCTAGCAATATCGCCGCAACAAATATTATTGTGTACAGGTTACAGTAGCTGTTTATATGTCAATATTTTTAACTCTTTTTAGTAGAAGCTGATACTCATTTCTCAATGTGACTTCATCCTATAAGGTTTGTCACGAACTTATCCTCTCTCTAATATTCAATTTCTGTCAGACACACGTTAAACGCACACAATAGTAGTTGTACGGGATCTCAGACGAGAATTTTGTCATTTTCAGAGTATTAATTCTAATTGCACACCAAAGACATCAGCAAGACAACGTTAAACCTATTGCTGAAAATTCGTTTAAAAGTGACAAATTATGAATGCTTATAATTTATAGGAGAAAACATCTAGGCGTATGGGAAATGTCTGGGCTACCCCGCCCAATGCATTTTACGTGTACATTTTGAGTAATTTCTATAAAAAGAAAATGGGACAGTTTCCAGAGCGAGCATTTTCAGTGCATTGGATAAATCATATAAGGTGTGTCTAAAAACATAAATTGCGAATTATCTAATATTTTACCCATTAACTTAAAGTGTACGTTTGGTCTTTAAACTTCGTAAAAACGTAAAGTACAACGAAAACGGAAACACGAAACATCTGACAACTCAAATCAAATTAAAATGCCCAATTCGGTTTAAAAAACATTCTGAACATATTATGTTGAACCCAATTACACAAAACCTGGTATTGTGAAAGGAAGATTTTAACTGTCAAAGAATATTATAAGCAACATCAACTCAATGGCACATCACTTTATATACTAAGCGAGCGCGCGAGCGAGCCGAGCGGCAATTTCAAGGGAAATGAATTGTGAAAGGAACACGCACAGTTAGCTCTTTGTAAACTCACCTCGATGTCAATCAATAATCAAGTCGACATCGAAACGTAAAAGGGAAACGTAAGAAAATCACTTATCGTCGTCAGGCTGTCGCTTCGTTTTGCCAAAGGGTGCCGCTTTATCTTTTTTGCCATACCCGCTTATAACCTAAGATTTCGTTGGAATATTATAGGACGTGCATAATAAAACGGTTTTCGAATTATATCGAACGCAAAATCTATCAATAACTCTCGTATTGATTTAAGTATAAGATAGGTGATTCATGGGGTACAGCCCCCTTGCCACCTTCTCCTTACACCTCGTCGATTATTATTTGCTTCATTTGAAATTAGATAAAAAGAAAGTCAAGTTACATATTTCTGCTTTTTAATCAGCGATCCATTTGCTGCAGCTTTTAATGTCCTCTTCGTCACCAAACTTCGACCTCGTGCTGTTTCTTGCCTTTGAAGAAAAGAGTAACAGTCGACGATGCAAAAAAAAAAAGGATGGTGATGGCAATCAACTTAAAGCCTAACTGAATGCTGTGCTCAGGCTTCGCGGTCATTATGTCTAGCCGGAGTATTTCTTGAGCAGGGACACATAACTCTTATTCCTGTACGGAGCCTACTCCGTCCCTCTTATTGCCGGGCGGAGTTTCCCCAGGAAGTGATTGTGGCATTTAAAAATGCCGTCGTTAGCAGTAAACCGTACTCAAAATTAAGTAAACCAACATGGATTCTCAAAGACAGCACCAGATTATGATCACGAATCTTACCAATTATTTTTGTGACGCCATCTCTTTCCTGGGACTGTGTGAAATTGGTTTCACTGGCAGCTAGGACGCGAACCCTACTTTAGGATCAAAAAATGACCAAGTTCATCCTTGATGTATACTATAGTTATCATTGCAGTCATAAGGACATTAATTATTATTTTTTTATATTCAGTAACCTAAATTCGATGTAGTATTTTACGTAACAAAAAGAATTATCTTGAACCTGGAATCTTGTATTTATTCTGTAGGAGAATGTAGTAGATTGGAAACCTAACCTTCCGCATGTGTTTCCTGCTTGGATCAGAAATACGGGGAAACCATGGTATGTGGCTATGAACTTTCACTATTTAATTTAAATATAAATGATGCTTACAATTAACTTATTCCCTTTCTGTTTTAGATGGTAGTATTGTTGTTCGATATTAACACACTGTCGCAAGTTAACACACACACACACAACACCACAACACCACACACACACCCACACCGACGACACACACACACACAACACACACCATCACAATCCACAGCCCACGCCCACACACTCACACACACACAACACCACCACACACACACACAGCCAACACTCACACACAACGCACACACTACCACATCAGCACACACACACAACACACACGCACACACACACACAACCATTACACGCTGCACGAATTGAAACCGATACATCCCATTTTCCATATGAATTTTTACACAACAAGCGATGACACACACATAGTGGATAGCAATCACTGAACGATGACAGTCGTGGAAATTTTACTGTAGAACCGATGACATGACAGAGAACTGTGAACTGATACACTAACTATATGCAAAAGCATGTAATTTGGGACTATCTGCCAAAATCGTGGGAATCCGATGACTGTCAATCGGTGTACGGCTAACATTTCATTCGTATGGCACATCGGTTTATATGTCGTGCACGAGTAACACACACACACACACACACACGGTCGGTCACCACAACACACACAACACACACACATACATATCATGAATGAATAAATTCACTTGCACAATTATTTTTTAAGACACGCTGTACATGCAGAATGCTGATTATTGGTAATTCAATATTAAGACCAAAACACCCTTTTAAGCAAAGTCCTACATAACTATGGAGTAGTTTTTCAAAATAACTTTTGTTCGTGAATATCATCTCAGATGAAATATGTGCAATGTGACTGGCGATGACATGGATGATGATACAATGCGGTGTGTTGTAAGGAACCCACTGTGTATATTCTGTCATCACCATCAAGAATTGATTAAAAAAAATGATAAGAATTTATGATGTGCAGGCTTCTTTTGAAATGGCGGTGCCGGTTCTATGTGGATATTTATGAGTGAAAGGCCAAATGTCGTTGTTTAAATATCTGTGATCTAATATGCGACAAAGATTAACTCTATCTGCTCAATGAAGTCTTAAAATTTAACTAGCAATAGAAATAAAAAAAAACAAATATTGTTTTGTTTAAATATATAGTGAAAATATTATTAAAAGATCTATTTATAATAATGGATTTGTATGGACGAGCAAAAGTGATGGAAAAGAATTTTCTCTAAGCGTATGTTTCATCTCTAATTTTGCTGTGTGGATGTTAAATTAATTGGGGCAATTTGGTTTCACTATTGGTTATTAGCAGACAAAACCAAGGAGTTCGTACTAGTCGAACTTGACAAATTTGACATCAATCTTTGAAAAAGTATGGCATTGTTTCTACTCGAACATCCGTGCACCACATCAAATCGTAACATAATTTGTGGCTTAATGAATGATTATAATGTGAAACTGTAACATTATGACTCAAGTGCACAATCGTGATCCCCCCGTAATTTTTATGCTGATCAAGGTTTAGTGACATGATGGGAATCACTTTATAAAAATGCCTCAAGACAATGATTGAAATATATCTAAATACACACTACAGGAGTGATCTCCTCACCATGGGAGTATTTTGTCTGTAATTTGTTACTTAAGGAGAACAAGCAATACATTGTGATGTATCTTAATTTTATCCGGGGACCGAAAGTAAGTAAGCCCCGTAGAGAGCCCACAGCAGCAAGTTTTTCTCTGGCTACGAGTAATTAATTGACTGTTTATTCTAAGAATAAGTCAAACAATTGACTACAAGATTTTCAAAGGAGAATCCTTGTCATATTTTAACTTGATCTAGAGTAGTTCAGCCAGAGTTGAAGGTACCCCAATCCATGTCATTACCTTTATATCTCGAAAATGTGGAAAAGCCATTTCATGAATATAATTTTTCCAAAAGAAATTAATGGTTAATGTTTGGTTGTAAGTCGGCCCACAGAAGATGAAGTCCCTTATACTTCAGTATTTTTCCTCCATCAACCACATGCACCTCTGTTAAATTTGCACGCGAACACGTAGTATGTGTTGACATGAAAAGATGACAGTGTCTATTTAAGAAAGCGACGTGTATTTGATTATTTCTGACACGGCACCGGCAAATTCGAGACGAGTTAAAACACGATGTTTTGTGTAGTAAATGCCTGATTACTATTTACAGAAAATTACAGTTTTTGTCCTTTGGGTTTTATTTGAGAGGATGAAGAAATGTGTCATTATTAGTAGTAATGAAATTAGACTGACTTAAGACGAAATATATAACCGATTCAAGTCGCCCTATCCTAAAGTGTTCTTGTCCTTGAGATTATTCATATATGTCAAACAAGCATTATGACATCAAAACAACAGACGGACCATTTGATGTTAACGATACATTAGACTGCGCATTGATCATTTTAGATATTTCTGCTCAAACTAATATATTTGAGTACAGCGTTGAAATGTATCGATGCCATTCAGTACACATGTAAGTTGAAAAAAATCAAGAAAGTAGAAACTAAAACAGAACAGATTCGTCACCGATTGTATCAAATTTACATGATTTATTAGATACTAACCATTGAAACACTTGATCAAATTCAACCCTGAAATAAAATGATTATTTCTTGTGTGAAATTGATACTTTTAGAAATACATTTTCAAATATATTTCGAAACTTCAGAAGCTTTCAATAACACTGCCATTAAACTTTGTCACCCTAAGATATAGCTAAAAATGACTTTGATGCAACTAAAATGTATCGTCATACTTAAAAGCGTTGTATTCATATGTAAAGTTGAATGCATCGTCAGCACGCAGCTATAGATTCTGGAAGCAATTTTTTCAGACAGGAGGGTGAAACCTAAAATAAATTTATATAAAAGTGTGAGTGTACTTAGAATAATTTCCAGATAGTGTTCCAAGGTCGCTCTTGTGGGCCCATGACCGTTTCACATTTTGGCCTTCCTATACGCCAAAGTAAAGTTATCGAGTGTCATTTTCATTCGACAACGATGCAGTTAGCTGATTGCCTCAGTCACTTGGACTAATTACGCGTGTAAACGCCGATTAACAAATTCTGTCGAGACTGGTTGGCTATCTGACAAGATTGGCATTAAATTATTCTCAGTCCGATAGGCAATCTGCGTGCTAAATAACAGCAAGTCATATTGGGCAAAGCTGGAATGGCTACTCAATGATTTTTCTACTTTTAAAGCACCTAATGATAACCATGTTGAAGCTAGGGCAATTTTTTAGGGCTTCACTTGGTCAGACTTGATTCAAGACACTTGGCTAACTATGGGAAAATCATGTTAGCTCGGATTGTTAAATTGGAAACATTGTTTATAGGCAATGCCTTTACAAGTATATCGCAAACGGAGTAAGCTGATGAAAGGCCCGTTAGTTATATATCGACCTTACAACTTGTTAATACGGAGTTTGCTCAATAAAGTAGCTGCCATTTGTGTAGCTACCTTTTCACAAAGGTAATAAATAGTTACCTAGTACTGTATTGAGTAAAATAATAGAGGTGTAATGAGTTTAATTCAGTAGCCAACAGTCCAACACGCATAATAACAATATTACAGATATCAAGTTGTGAATGTATAGTCGTCGTCGTCGTCGTCGTCGTCGCCGCAGCATACTCTTATGAAGCGTAGCATGCATGGTCAATCAGCGGCGGAACGAATTTTCGGTTGGGGGGGCAAAAGCCAAAAGGGGCACTTATATGTCAAAAAGGCAATTTGAGGGTATGCAGAAATTTTCAGCCACATCAATTAAGTTTTTGCTGGTTAAGTTGATTGTGTTTTTCTAGTTAAGTAAACTTAGTACCGCACTTTTGAAAAATTTTTCGATTGTTATAGAATAATAATTATGATGTAGTATTTCCCGAGCGAGCGGTAGCGAGCGAGCGCTTTGGAAAATGTGGCAAATTTGAAGTGTAAAAATTGTCTTTGTGGTCCTATACTGCTGGCACCACAACTCTGATTTTACTGGGAGGCTATAAAAGTGTTAAAAGATGAAGAAGCATCATGCAGTAATCAAACAAATCCATTGGAAACGAATGTAGCAAACACTTTTTTGGAGGGCATGAAATAATGATAAAAACGCACTTAGTTCGTGGTGAAGAACAGGAATAGGCTTCCCCTGTATAAATGGTCCAATTGATCTTCATTTCATAACATGTATTAATTGGGTTTTTGACACATTCTCAAGTGTTTGGAGTGTACAGGGCTGATTGCGGCGGCGACTAAGAGCAGCTAACAGGCGTTGGGGAAAAATAAAATCCTTCTATCATAAAAACTTTCCATCTCTGCTGAGTTCATAAGTCTTTACACTATATGAACGATTTCAAGCATTTTTTGGGTGGTTTTGTTGCAATAGATTAGGCAAACCATTATAAAATGAATAGAAAGCAAATATAATCGTGTTATTTAAATGAAGTGTGACCCTGAACACATGCATGTCCCATTTTTTGGAGTAATGATAAGTGCTGACGAGCACCCCATGCTGCACTGATAGTGGATCCAAATATCATTAAATCATAGCAGTCATGAGCACAGAATAAGTCAGCACACGACACGCAATTCTGGTTGGGGCAGAAAGGGGGCATTCTTCTCTTTAAAAACGATTTTCTTTATTGAAGAAGACGAGAAGAAAATTCCGTGGCGGGGGGGGGTGCACGTGCACCCAGTGCACCCCCAGCCTACGCCCTTGATCAATCCAATGGTATACTTATCTAATTCTATCTTCTAGAATAACCAGTACTCTCACATGATTCAAGGTTCTTCGACACATGCCTCCTTGAGTACTTGTGAAAAACAGGAGACGGACGCATACAGCAAAACTGCATTAGAAATGTGAGAAATGTAAGCCAGCACAATAGAATGATACAAATTTAAAACGGCTCAATATAACCGAGAGGATTGAGAACGGATTGTGTACGTACGCACTTTCACATCGCACAGTAAAATCTTCAATTAATATGACAGGCGTTTGAGGGCGTGTTGAGGACAGATAAAGATACATGTACTAGTATTGGGCAATTTCTGATTAAAATATCAACAACTTGTGCTCTCACTTGCAATATCTAAAATCGGGAGATAAATCTGCGTTATGCATAACATAACATGTGACCTTTCTTGTACAATGTATGTGGTAATGCGTTTCAGCGAATACCGTACGCTTTCACGCTCATATGCAATAGTCGAGATTACAATACATATTTTCATGGTTTAAGTGCAATGCACATCCCTACTTACAGGCAAAGTCATCGACGGAAAAAAATGCAAGAATTACTCGTGCGATTGCTGTAGTGTCCACGATTCACCAAACGTTTGTTACCTAGCAACAGTTTGTATTCAAGAGTGGTGGAAAAAACATCAAATGAAGAAGGTGCTACAGTAATATGACAACCGAATTTCCAAACAACAAATAACAAACACGACACACACACACACACACACACACACACACACACACACACACACACACATACATGCACACACACACGCGCATGCACACAAACACACATATATACATACACATACACGCAAACACACTCACACAATACCCACAAACACACACATGATGTACATGCAAACACAGAAACACAAACTCACGCATACACAAAAATGCAAAAATACATACAAGCAATATAGGCCTACAGACACATGAAGACACTGAATCACTGTACATACGGCAACGAAAAACATTATAGCACTGAAGACACAGTTTTTGTATAAATCACAATAATATGTGCGAATAATAACATCAAGGCTAGGAAGCTAAACTGAAAAAACCTAGTGACTTTTGATATCAGAACTACAAGCAAGCTTAATAGGTTACATACTTCCGTATAAACATTCACTGTGCTACTGATTCTCCCGCCAATGAATGGCATTATTTCTTCTTTCTCGGCAAATATACTGTTCGCGATGGAGTAGACGAAAGTCAATCAACAAAATAGAACTTTAGAAAAAAGACTAATAGCCTGTGTCATAACATGGGAATCACTGCCAAACTTCACTGATATGGACATGGATAAATTTTATCTGTTGACATAGACATAGCGACTTCATTTAAAAATGAAATATAGAACATTTAAAATTACACAAATGTTATTTGTGATGGAAATAAATTAGCGCAAACATTTCTTATCAAGGACAAGAAGAAACGAGACCATGAACGATGAATTTTAAACACAATTGTCAGTCATGGGATGATGAACGATAGATTTCAAACATAATCATCGGTCTAAATTTAGACAATATCGCCGCAACAAATATTTGTCAGTACAGTAGCTGTTTATTTCAATGATTTTTAACTCTTTTGAGTAGAGCTGATACTCATTTCCATGTGACCTTCATCCTATAAGTGTTTGTCACGACTTATCCTCTCTATATTCAATTCTGTCAGACACACGTTTAAAGCACAAATATAGTTGTAGGTGATCAGACGAAATTTTTGTCAATTTTTCAGAAAGTATTAATTCTATTGTCACACCAGACATCAGCAGACAACGTTAAACCTACTGAAAATTGTTTAAAGTGACAAATTATGATGCTTAAATTATAGGAGAACATCTAGCGGTATGGGAAATGTCGGGGCTACCCCCGCCCCATGCATTTTACGTGTACATTTTGAGTAATTTCTATAAAAAAAAATGGGACAGTTTCAGAGCGAGCAATTTTCAGGGCATTGATAAATCATATAGGTGTGTCTAAAAACATAATTGCGAATTATCTAATATTTTTACCATTAACTTAAAGTGTACGTTGGCTTTAACTTCGTAAAAACGAAAGTAACAACGAAAACGGAAACAGCGAAACATCTGACACTAAATCAAATTAATTACAGCCCAATTCGTTTAAAAAAACATTCACATATTATGTTGACCCAATTACCAAAACTGTGTATTTGAAAGGAAGATTTTACGTCAAGAATATTATAAGCAACATCTAACTCATGGCACACACTTTATATACTAACAGCCACGGACTTGTAACTGCAATTTCAAGGGAAATGAATTGTGAAAGGAACACGCACAGTTAGCTCTTTGTATAACTCACCTCGATGTCAATCAATAATCAAGCGACATCGAAACGTAAAAGCAGGAAACGAAGAAAATCACTTATCGTAAGTCAGGCATGTCGCTTCGTTTTGCCAAAGGGGTTACCACTTTTTGCCTGAACACCTTAAACCTAATGATTTCGTTGGAATATTATAGGTGATAATAAAACGGTTTTCGAATTATATTCTGACGCAATCTTATCAATAACTCCCGAGTGATTTAGATAAGATAGGTGATCATGGGGTAGCAGCCCCTTGCCACCTTCTGCCTACCCTTCGTCGATTATTATTGCTTCATTTGAAATTAGAATAAAAAAAAAGTCAAGTCTATTTCTGCTTTTTAATCACGATCCATTTGCGGCAGCTTTTATGTCCTCTTCGTCACCAAACTTGCGACCTCGGTGCTGTTTCTTCCTTTGAAGAAAGAGGTAACAGTCTGACGATGCTAAAAAAAAAAACCGGATGGTGAGGCAACAACTCAAAGCCTAACTGATGCTTTTGCTCAGGGC
>JZLH01S0021215.1:0-18975 GCA_001188425.1 Eucidaris tribuloides | reverse complement strand
GAATCACTATTGAGTTTCGGAGAGACCATGGCTGTACATGGTAACAGTGATGTGTATAATGATTGTATTTTAGAGTCGGGGCATTTTTGCCACCTTGAACATTACTCTGTAAAAACTGTGTTTAGCGAGTACACGATTGATTAACACAATCTTACTATCACTTGGTAAAACGTGTTTGGAGGCTAAACGTCGTAAAATCACTAAACATCGGTATCCACTTCCTAAACACCAAGTGTCAATAATCTAAGCATACATTTTCTAAACACATCTTTGCTATAACTTTCTCAACAGTAATGTTTAATTGTTAAAGACGCTTTGACATACCTTTATTCCGATACACTGAATTTCGGATCGACGTGGTATTTTAAGTTCCTTATTTTACTCTCGATACTGCAAATTGTAAATTTCCAGTATCAACTTTGATCCGTCATTAAAATACAAAACCCTGCCAATTTGAATTCCAATTCTACGACATCATACAGCTATACGTTAGTTTTTCATACTTCGGAATCCACCACACGGGTACAAACATTGTCTTGTATATACCCGTCCGTTCATATCCATAGCGATGGTACATATATGTATTTCAATCGAGACGATTAATATAAAAGGAGAATCGTGTGAATGCTCTGTACACATCAACCAATACGGTAGGCAAACACGTGATTCACATTTCTCCCCTGAACCCTTTTATCATCCCACCACAGTGTCATGACATATGCCAACACCGATGGCTATGTAGTCGCTTTATGTCGGCAATGGCATGAATTCCTGGTTCATCGAACATCTACAAATACCAGGCAACTGTCTAAATATTTTTGACGACATCGATATTCCGGATCTCGACACGAAACGTCTTATCTTACCTCTTCTCTTTGCCACAAAGTCTTTTCTGCATTTGGGGCGAAATGTATATTCCGGCGTCAAAGGATAATATCGGAAATGGTTCCGGCTATATAGCTTAACTCCCTAACTCCCACCTGCTACAAATAATCTGCATTTGTTTGTGTATTATTGTTGTTTGTATATTTGTTTTGTTGCTTTACTTTCGGGAGTTAAACATAACCCTCCCCTCCAAAATTGTTCCATTTTTGACAACAAAAATCTCTTCCAAATCAAGGGTAATACTCGAGTTGGTCAAATTTATGAAATACGTATTAATTTTTGTTGTCGTTTTTTTTTTTCCTTTTCGGTCTATTTTATAAGAAGTGAAATATGTAGGAAACCCCCTTTTGGACCCAATGACTTAATAACACTAATTCTTTGTTGCTTTAAGTTTGTTCAATATTTTGAGATTCATTAACGGGCATAACACACTATTGATATTGTTAGTTTTATTGTGTAATTATATGTATTAATATTGACAGTTTTATTGTAATAATATTTCTTGTTATTGATATCATTTGTTGTCATGCAAATTATTGTTATTTCTATTGCAATTATATTGTTAATTTATTGTAATTATATGTATTGTTATTGTTATTGTTTGTTTTATAGTAATCACATGTATTGGTTATCAGTACACTTACACCTTAAATAATTCCTGAATTCGATTAGAATGCGTATCTTGGTTATGGAAATTGATTCACGTACACGTACTTGTCGCGTGCTCAGTTACTTTGCCATTGAAACACTGAATTAGACAATCTGTATGAAATTGTAAATGAATAAAGTCCACATCATTTGCATGTGCATCACGTGGAAATGCATGTAGTATATAAGCCCCGTTGATGCATTGCTGCAATTTTCATTTTTAAGTCCAATAAATATATATTACAAGTTTACGTCATTTGTATTCCGTTGCAATAATAATTATACCCGTACTGATTACGGACATTTTTTTATGTGTTCGAGGCAACGAAAGACCGATATTCACTTCCAAATTCCACATGCAATGCACACTTTGTCAAAACTTAGTAACAAGTGACTTTGTTACTGCACGCATTAAAATCCAGTTTCTGTATTCCGTCAATTACTCGATTAAATAGAACCCTGGATGCAAATCGGTCTCTCTTCATATGTCAATTTTATCTCGGGTACATAAAACTGTGCTTCAAATAGAATAACAAATGACCTGAAACTAAATCCGAAATGACAGACACAAAATTATTACAAAGCTCTCCAGATAGAAGAGACTAATGGAGTGTTACGTGACCTCAGACTGAGTAAATTTCACTTCACGTACGGTAGATGAGAATTATGAAGTATCATAATTATAATGGGTCATACGCCAGGGATTCTAGTGCGATATTGAAAGTCTCGCAGCAAGGTCATTATGTTTGGCACCATACATATTAATGTGTATTTGAGTACTCAACCGGAGATGTATCAATTTAAAATACACCAAAATGCATTTCCTTTATTTCCTTTTATCAAAACCTAAAAAATAGTAACTCGATATAAACGTAAATATTCACGAAAACAGAAAACGCAAGCAAGCACTACCGAGCAATACCCTTTTAGCTAAAATAGAATCCGGCTTTCTCCGACTTCGTATCCGTATTACTGCTGTCATAGGGGGCGCTAAACGTAATTTTGGCTTTAATGCATGATTAACACAAGTCATGCATAAGAAATAATTCGGATATAAGCTATAAGAGTCAAGAATCGTGCGTATATGTCTGTATTCTCTTAGGATGATACTGATAATTGTTGTTTGTTGAGCATTACCCATGTAGCAATACGTATTCAACTTCTGAGTACGTTGGGCGACACGAAAATGAAAACGGACAACAATGGCAGATTTAGCTCCTCGTTCTGCCGTGCCTGGATAAGGGGCAAGGCAAAATGACCGGCCTTTTATTTATTTATTTTTTTATGACAGCTAAATTTTCATTTATAGCGATGTAATAATAAGCAAACAGCATACGTTTTAAACACACACACACACACACACACACACACACACACACACACACACACACACACACACACACACACACACACACACACACACACACACACACACACACACACACACACACACACACACACACACACATGCACCCGCGCAATAGCTACATCTAGGTGGTATTACTTTGCGGGAGAAATTGAATAATAGTCTGATATTAAAAAATATGAGGGGGGTAATTTTTAACCCAAACAAGGTTTGAACATAGTGACCTATACCCACAATGTCTATTCCTACGAATTTGAGTAAATCTTAAATTCACATGTAGCCCTGTACCAACTATGAACACACAAATACCAAAAAACGTATAAAACGTACACAATTAAGGCCACCGCACACTACACGATTTTCCGTCGCACGACTGACCGACTTGGATCCGAAATAAAAAACTTATATTTCGTACACGCTGATTTATTTCAGATCCAAATCGGTCAGTCGTGCGACGGAAAATCGCGTAGTGCGCGGCGGTCCTTTACACATTAAATCATTCTGGGAGTATTTGTAATTTTTGCTTTAATGCGCACAGAGAATCGTTTTATACCATATCACCCTAATTCAGTGTGGAGGCACCCCCACAATGTCGAATTCTACACATAATTACACCACAATATAGCTAGTTTACATAAGCACACACACACACACACACACACACACACACACACACACACACACACACACACACACACACACACACACACACACACACACACACACACACACACACACACACACACACACACACACACACACACACACACACACACACACACACACACACACACACCCCCCACCACACACACGCACACACATACATACACACCATACACACACACACAAACATACACACACACATACAACCACAGAGTGAGGAAATAGTTTATATTCACCGTAACACTTCAATGAATTTCAATATTTATTATTCAATTATCTGTCTGTCAAAAGCTGGTAAAAAAAAATCAACATTGACCTGCACTTGTACACTTGAAAGAATCGTAAATGTGTTATTTACTCTTTGATCATTTTTATTTATTTGATCCTCACAACAATTAAACGATGACATACCTTTTAGAGAGAGATTACTTTAATTTCAAAAATCAATTTTTTAACGACATCAGTTTTCACTAAATCAAATTTTCCTACACTATGATCTGTCCGACAATTACTCAATATCTTTCAACCTTTTAAAGTCATTGATTTGATTGCTTGATATTGCTGTATAATCAAATCAAGAACAAACTGGGAGTTATATAATATTAAGTAAAAGTTAAATCATTACGATTGCTCTTCCTATACATTTAGAAATATTCTTTCACAAAAGAACAAGAACTTCTCTTAGCAAAAAAAAAGTTGGTGTGATTTTCCTACGAGTTTCTCAAGTTCGAAAAAAACAATCAAACCCAATATACCCACATCACCTACACAGATATTGATAGTTATAGAAATATTCTCTAACTTTGTTACGGAACACTTAACAAAACTCTGGAGGATCCCTTTTAGAATCAAAAATTCAAACTGAGATGACATTCCACTTATTGAGAGTGCTGTTTGAAATGGCATACCCACTCCAGTATCATAAATGAGTGAGATTTCTTATGCTGAAGGTAACTCACCCATCCTTATTTGGTGACCACCCTTGGAAGTCTCCAGACTTCAAATGGAGCAGTAGGGGGTCTCTTGTATATTTATTACTTGCTTCTTTTAGTGCTTCATTTGTTTAATAGTATTCTGAAGACATGAGCAATTGAAAAACCAAGTCTTTCCAACTATTGTAACAAAACAGAAAAGGGGAGATCATTACACTACCATGAGCTAACATTGTCTGGAATTGTCAACAACTTGAAACCTGTATTATACAAAAAGTATAAAGGTTAAAACTTTTAATGGATATGTTTATCATGCACGGAATACCAAAATGTAATCAAGTAGGAATATTAGGACAAACTTTATAAGAGATTGTTTACTACATGCACTGGAGCAAAATCTATGATTGAGACGTGACTTGGTTGTGAAAGGCATCAGAATGTATACAGACTGCCATCAACATAAATCTACATTTTAACCTAAACAAAATCTACATAATATTGTTTTGTGAGATTACAGACTAGTAACAATAAGGAATACCTCATCAAAGGACAAGTAGTAACCCAAACAAATAATGAGTAAATCAACACTCACTGAGATAATTTTGCATATCTTCAGTAGTGATTAAAGCCATAATTTAACAGTGTTCCCAGTTTAAAATTGTGAGCCGTATGATCTTTCATGCTATATACGTCTCTGATCAGGTCTAAAAATGAAGTCATTCAAGTAGTACTATGCAGCTCAGATATCAATGTTTGATGATTTTTTTTTGTTTGAAATTTAACTTCCACAATGAAACATTGTGTCTTAAACAGAAGATGTATCAACATGCTGTGCATTTCAAAACAAATCATATCACATCTACATCTTGGTACATTAAACAGTCTAAAATCATACTGTTATGTGACCTATTTCCGATGAAAAGACTGAGCTACCCATAAAAGCCAACTGCATTTCACATGACAAACACAATCAATAGTTTGCTTCAGTAATATCTTGGTCTGTCACAGAATCAATAGCTAC
Source organism: Eucidaris tribuloides (assembly GCA_001188425.1). Classification (NCBI taxonomy): domain Eukaryota; kingdom Metazoa; phylum Echinodermata; class Echinoidea; order Cidaroida; family Cidaridae; genus Eucidaris; species Eucidaris tribuloides. The sequence goes on along the minus strand of JZLH01S0021215.1, from coordinate 13,460 downwards.
ACATTTTTGCGGAAAAAAAGTGTCACATATAATCAACGTTACAACCAGGTAATGAACAATATGTAGGTACACTGGCCTATTTTTCCATCATTCAGCACAATAATATTTGTTCCAGTTTAACATGCCATGCTCTTTCAAATTGTCAACAAGAATTCATTTTCATCCTACACTGAATTCCATGAATATGATATACAATGCTTCCTCTTCATCCATCTACTGCCAAACCCGATTATACCACGGAGGCGGTGCCAGGGTAAAATCCTAGGAGGGGCGAAAAATCTGTTGGGGAACATTTTGCCCGCCAAAAGAAATTTTACCTGCCAAATTACAAGTCAAATATCATCCCACAAGTGGGGGGGGGGGGCAGGGGGCCGACGACGACCAAAACTATTTTGTGCCTGCCAAAATTATTTTACCTGCCAAATTACAAATGAAACATCATCCGACAAGGAGGGGCAGGGGGCTGATGACAACCAAAACCATTTTTTGCCTGCCAATTTTTTTATTTTAACTGCCAAATTGCAAGCTAAACATCATCTGTCAAGCGGGGGGCAGGGGGCCAATGACGACCAAAACCATTTTTTTGCCCGCCCAAATTTTTTTTACAAGCCAAACATCATCCAACAAGTGGGGGGCAGGGGGCCAATGATGACCAAAACAATTTTTTGGCCACCCATTTTTTTTTTACCTACCAAATTAAAAGTCACACAGTATTCTCTGAAAAAGAAGGGGGCATCCCTTGCCCCACCCCCCCCCCCATGGCACCACCCCTGTTATACCACTGCATGCTGTACAATGAGAGTAAATGTTTATGACCATTCAATTTGTTAGCTCAGCTGTGGGCTTAATAGATTGATCTAAACCTTGTAGGTCACTTCCTTTGCAAATCATCCTTTTTTTTACAATTACACTAACAGTTAAAGGTAAATGGCTTGATTCTTAACTTGGGGTTAAACTATGCTAGAATCAAGTCAACAATGTAAGGATTCTACTGTGAAACTTTTGTAGTCAAAAGTTGACTCATTTAAAATAACTTCCATCAGGATGCCTTTTGATAAAAAATCTGATGTATAGCTTTCTACTGGACCTATTTCTATTGAGCCTCGAGAAAATTAAACTGCTAATACGTTTAAGCTTGATTCTCGTTAAGTAAATAAACTCAAGACAGATCCTTCCAGCCAGGAGATCCACTCCAGCTGGTGTATCTTTGGTATATCTTTCAACCAGTTTAGTTCTGAAGGCATTTTTTATTTCTCCCAATCATGTCACTACCTTTAACATGTTCATCAATCAAACAAACTACCTTTATCCCAATCAAGTGCAAATATCTCTTATCTACATGTCACCAAGAGAAATCTTTCAGCATCCTGATACAGATACATATTATTTGACTGATGTTGGTAGTAAAAAAAAAATACCAACATCAATTATACCTCATCAGAAAGATCAGACTCTGATCTTTCTGATGAGGCAAATTCAGATAACCATAACACCTTATTAACTCTTTGGATGATATAATGTAAAATATAGTCGAAAATCTTGGGGGTCCCCCCCCCTCCCCAAGATTTTTCATTAATTAATTGAAAAAAACTAAAGACACTCAGAATCGATTATTGGTGTGATAGGACCTTAGGGCATAAAGCTTTCAAATAAAAAAAAAATCACCAAAACTAAACTTGTGCTTTAATGCCCTCTTATCGGAAGAAGAGTTTGGTGCCCCTTTTAAATAGAAGTTGCAGAACGTTCCCTTTCTTAGAAATTATACCATACCGTCCGAGTTGTGTTACTTCCCACATCCTTCTCTCCTGAAAAAATAATACCATCTTGATCAGTATTTGTGATTAAAACACTATCAGAGGCAGTGCTCGACTTCATGGGAATTTTTGTAGAAGCATGTATATGACATCCATGATAGGTACAGGTAAAGAACTAACATCATAAGCACTTAAACGTTTGAGACAATTTCATGCTGTTTGGTTGATTGATAATACATGTAATATGAAGCTTAATGTTGATAGATGTTATGGTATGCAATTGTCTTCTCTGTGCAACCTCCTAAATTTTAACCTTTGTTGACTGGTAACTAATAAAGAATTATACATGTACTTAGTTGACTCTGCTAGAGTTTTAGATGTAACTGTATTAGAGTATGTATTGAGGATTTGCATATAAATGACATCTTAACAAACTGTAATAGAAAATTGTATACACTACATGGACTCAAATCTTTCAATTTACCCAGACTTACTTCACGCATGGGTTGTTCAAATTAGACCAGTTTTGGAATATTGGGTTTCTACGTATTTTTGCCTACTAGAATGTGAAAGTACAGACATTCAGTTGTATAATGATGTATTTTACTGCTTGTTTCTACTGACATCATAATTTAGTCTTGAGCAAGTCGAGTATATTGGTTAAAACAATGCTCTAGAAAGAAACAAATTACCTGTATTACGGTAATAAACATTGCAAGTTTAAGTATTAAATACAACATCAATGCATTTCTCGTGAACTGTACTGTTTAAACTGCACAATACATTAAGAAGATAAACAATAATTAAAATTGTAACTTACAATATTAAAAGTGTAAGAAATTTAAGACATTTACCTGTTATGCTAAAGTAAGCATAGGTGATTGGTATACACCCGTGAAGTTGCTAAGATTACATTACCACGTTGAAACATCAAGATAGTTAAATGATTTGTATACATAATACAAATATGCTGTCATAAAGTCAATTGCTCAATGGCAGTTTTAAATTCAAAAGTCTTGAAGTACGCTTTACAGGACGTTTCAGAATTCAGATTAGATTTACTTATGTTTGTGAAAATCTAAAGCTTGTGAAGGGGGATGTGAATGATATTAAATCATTAAAATTTGTAATAAAGTGAAAAATAGCACAAATATGTTCAACAAATGGAAGTTACAATTCATTTCATGACAACAATTACAGAGTTATTAGTTACTTTTACAGATTAAGGCACCAAACCTGTAATAACTATTGTATGAAGTGGTGTTCCAGTCGTCTAACATCCCAGAGTTAGTCATTGGACTAAGTTAGTCTGTTTTGAGAATACCAGCCCATGATTTTAGTTTGAGTTAAGTCAAAATTGAACATGATATCATAATTCCAACTGTTCTGTTATTTGATGTACAAGCTTTGCTAGTCCTGTGAAATATCCATCTGGGTCATCGTCTGCCTCTTCTTCTGTGGCCAAAGACTATATTCCGTTGCAAATGACTCTAGTCTGCAAATAAATGATGGAAAGATGGACAAAACAGGCAATTACAAAACCATACTGTGTGCAAAAAAAGTGTGAAGTCCTGTATCTCAAAACTAGACAGTAACATTTTTAAACAGTTGATTTCAATCATAGTTGTGATGTAACATATGATAGATTGTGAGGTTCTAGTCATCCTCTGTTATTGTGTCACTATCTAATCCTAAACACAACAACAACAACAAAAAAACAGGAGGTTTGACGCTCACCCAAGTTTGACTTCCTCTCTGTGATGCCCCTAGAGAGTATATCAGCAATTGAAGGCCTACATACTTTTGACCCTTGAAGCCCTGCCTATAGGCACCATTGTGGTCACATGAACCATTTGAATAACTTAGCATCCCCTTGCCCTACAGATGATTCCTGCCAAGTTTGGCTAAATTCTTATTATTTTTTATTTACAAAAAATAATGTGATTTTTGCCCTTCCTTCAACCTGTTATTCCCCTCTAGGACCTAACGGGACCACCCAGCCTGATCATCTTGTATTATTCACTTCACTCACAAAGGTATATAGACACAATATAACATGGCTGTACTACTTCTGGATCTGAAGAATATGATTGAAAATTACCTAGCTGTGGCTCTTGGGGGCCAGGGGGCAGTGTGTATCATTTCAGGAACCTTAAAACCTCTTCCCCTAAGGCCTTGGTCACACTATCAGTTGCGACTACCTGCGATTGAGTTACGACGAGTTATCGCTGGTGATCGCGAGTGTTCACAATTAGAATGTGCGAGTTATCGTACGACAACCACGGTAATCACTTGTGATCACAGGTGATGGTACAATCGAAAATAGGTTTTCAAACCGGTTCAAAAACCTGGCTGCAATCAAAGTGATCGCAAAGAGGTGGCAAGTAATCGCCAGTGATTGTGTGTGCATCGTGCAATCAAGGTACGATAATCGTGCCACTAATCTCAGCTCCAGGAGGGAATTTGCATAGACACGAGTAGTGACAAAGTGATCGCAGGTAAATGTACGTCAAATGGCAGCTCATCGTACGATACATGAACTTGATTTGCGAATACCTGGAGTGTGATGAACACATTTTTTTAGAGTATTGATAACTGTTGCTGCTGCATTACATTTGTGTTGTGATATAGTATGGAACATTTTTGTAGCACCAAAAACATCAATTCCTTATTATTGCTACAAACGTGTGTGATTCGTAATGTCACTCATTCTCATTTTTTCTAACACTGAACCATCATTTAAATACAATATATACATACCTTTCAAACAGGCATATTCATGTATACATACACGTTCAATCATCTCCATCACTATTCAAAACAGGCTTATTTTGAATTCAACCATACATTCATACATTTATATACAACCGCCATTCTTAAGACTTTCAATTAGTAAACCCTACAATAATCTTAGCTCAAAAATCTATTCGGCATCATGGACCAGATATCTGGAACGCCTTACAGCAATACTTAAAACAATGTCTCTCTCTTAACTCATTCAATGCGTCTTTTACAAAACATATGCAAGCCTAATTAATCTATAAGCCTACTGCAACGTGGCCCTAGTGAAGCTTTGTTTAAGGTTTGTCGGTCTCTTCATACTTTCCATTTTATCTTATAAACTACAAGTACATATTATTTATATTTTGTTATTGTATAATTCAATTGTTTATCATATTGTAACATTAAGAATTATATTACCTTGGCTTTGATATTACCATATAGTGTTATATGAAACGTAATGCTATGTTTTGTTTTGTCATGTTTTTTGTAATCATGGAAACAATTTACAGAAGTAAACAAATCTAAAATCTAAAATCAAATAAAGCGAATGCCACAGGTGGACGCCTTTATTGGGGATTGGTGTACATGTATTTATCATTCCATTCTGACTTTTCTTCACAAACGCATAATTTTGTGTATCTACATGTAAATACCAATCGTGATTTCATTTAAAACAACTGAACCCACGACGTTCGTGCGATGGGCACAAGTAATCATACAATTTATCGTATGTGATCGTACGAATACCTGCCACTAGTCATAGCTATTGACACGTTTGTGTGCCATTAGCCATAGGTAATCGTACATTTGCCCACTACTAGCCGCAGGTGATCGCACAACTAGCTGCGACTTGTCTCAGGTAAACGTGCCACTAGTGGTATGAATAGACGCAGGTATCTGTGCGCTTACTTACGGCAAGTGGCAACAGGTCGCACAAGTGTGATCACACAGCACAAATCGTGCGAATTACTTGCGATCTGGCTGCGGAGGCCAGTCGTGCGATTCATTTGATCGCAGGTAGTCGCAACTGCCAGTGTGACCAGGGCCTAAGGATCATTCCTGCCATGTTTGGTTCAAATCCAATCATGCATTTTAAAGAAGCCAATGTAAAATGTAAAGAAGTTTAAGCGCAACAAATGATGCAGGATGTATGACAGACAAAAAGCAATCGCAATAGCTTTCTTGAGCCTACTGTTTATTAATTACCACAGCAAGGCATGATTTGGTATACAGCACAAAAAGAGTCAAACACTAGTACTTTGTTTGAAGTCAAGCTCCCAAATTTAACCCAGTTTTTCTTATTTTTGAATAATAATGTACAATGCGAGCCAAAAATAATGGGATGACCAGGTCTTCCTTGTATCTTATTGGAAATAATTTCAACTACAGTCAAGCTAAAACTATGGTTTTAAGGCCATAGTGTGCATATCAAAATACTGTACCTGTCTTTCATTTGTGAGGCTCTGTAATGCCTTCGACAAATGCCTGAAAGTGTCTGAATGGCCAAGAGAACTTTTTCTCTTGTGTCATGATCAGGAACATCAAGTAAGGCAGGAACAAGCTCACACCACCCTTGGTCAAGCAGCTGTGATGACATATTGATTCTGTGAAAAGGATAAGTGCAAATAACAACAAAGAATTGATAAATCTACTACTACAACTACTACATCTACTACTACTACTACTACTACTACTACCTCCTACTGATACCACTACTACTACTACTACTACTACTACTACTACTACTACTACTACTACTACTACTACTACTAATAATAATAATAATAATAATAATTAGTACTGTAATTGAAACAGAAAAAGAAAGAAGAAGAAGAAGAACAAGAACAAGAAGAAGAACAAGAAGAAGAACAAGAACAAGAAGAACAAGAAGAGCAAGAACAAGAACAAGAAGAAGAAGAAGAAGAAGCTAAGAAGAAGGAGGAGGAGGAGGAGAAGGAAAAAATGACGATGGTGATGATGATGATGATGATGATGATGATGATGATGGAAGAGTAGCATATGAATAAATATCAGAGGAACAGAAGGAGCAGTACAAGGAGGAGTATCAGGAGGGAGAGGGGAAGTTCAGGAATATCAGAAAAAGGAGAAGGCTGAAGAGGGTAAAAAAGACTGACAAATAATAAGAAAATGATGATAATTTAAGATGCAATATGGAAAATACAACCACTAAAACATGTTCCCTCATCCAACTTGACATTTTCATAAAAATGAAAATTGCATTATTCACCTGGAACGATTTACTTGCTACAATGATCTAAACATGATGCAGAAATATTGAATCGAAATAAGAGAACTACATTTCTTTCCACATCATTCAAGATGATAATAAGTCTGGACTCAGAGCAATATTGACAAGACATTCATTCTTGTATTTGTCTGAACATGGTGAGCTTGCTGCAACCATATGTGCATGCACATAATAAACTACATCTAAATAAGGAGAAAACCAAAGATGTTTTCCAAATGTATTACATTGAAACTTCAACAATAGATTATGGTTTGTCCCTGATATGATAGGAGCCATGTTCAGACGGCCATGAAACCCCAAGGGTTTGAAACTCCGGAGGTGAAAATTAAATCCAAAAAGTTTACTTCACTGAAAGTTGTGTCCACACGACGGCTGAAACCCAGAAATCACCCCCGTGCCCATTCACCTCCACTTCTCATATCAAAAGTGTGGTCAACTCCATTCTGCAAACCCCCAAAGCTGTCCGCACAGCACGGCACGACACTCCAAAACACTCCAAAGTTTTATCGGAGTTTCAGCTTTATCCCCAAGTTTTTTGGGGGGATGAAGCTCCGCTAGACCCCCGATAACACTTCAGAAGTTAAAACTCCAAATGCGTCCGCACGGTCAAAAACCCCGATCGACACTCCAGAGTTTTGAAACTCTGGAGTTTCAGCCTCCGTGTGGACATGACTAGTATTTTAACTGCCTGTATTAGTTTGCGAGATATATGTAATGAGCATTCATTATTCCTTTCAGCCAATCTTTAAGCACTACTTATGTACACAAATTATATACACCCTAACGACAAGTAAAGAATGCATACACAAATGCACACACACATGCACACACGAAAAAAAACACACACACAAACACACACATGTATGCATACACACACACACACACACACACACACACACACACAAACACAAACAAAAGCCCACATAAACACACACACACACACACACACACACACAAACACAAACAAAAGCCCACATAAATGCACACACATACTCAAACACACATGCATACACACACAAACACATACAAACTACACACAAAAGCACACACAAGTATGAACACACTTTTACACCCACACACATACATGTACATGCAGATTGGTGAAAATCTAAGCAAAATTTGGTAAACTCAAAAAATGCACTTGGTTCAGTTTGCCTCTAACTAGCATGCATTGTTTGTCATTTGTGAAATCGGCAATGAAACTGAAGTGTGTTTAACGCAAGAAATATTACCAAAACACCTCATCATTTTCAGCAATTTACCAAGCCGACATAACTGGAGGGGAGTCACTTGATCTGATTTGATAACAAAATGGGTCATTTGATGATTCTTTATTGATTTATGTACACGTCGTATCCCACAGCGATACAATTAATCTAACAAAATGGTCGACGTTGAGGGCATTTACCCCAAAACAGACTGGTCACCCCTGGATAGGACAGTCCTAGATAAATTAATTTGTCTTTGTAAACAAAGTCAAACAGCGAAGATTCAAGAATTTCACAAAACAGTAAAATCCATGTTATTTTAATAACTTTAAAACAATAGGGCGGCTGCCCCCTCTATCCCCTGCCCCCATGGCCTGCCCCCTGCTTTTGAGACTTTTAAAGAATACTAAAAATGCAGTACAATCAAACATGTTTTAACCAGTTAGCAGCCACCTACCTTTCAGGGTCACCTGCCTAAAGTGGCCACTGAAAATGCTCCTATGAGAAATATACGTACAGTGATAAAGACCCTATCTATATAATGGCCTCCTGAAATTATGCATGTATTGTGGTCCTACAGCAGCCAACAGATTTTATCCCATAGTCAATGTGAAAAGCATGTCTGCTTCTTGCAGTGCATTATATATTGCACCAAAGACTGGTTCAATTTTTGATTGGTATAAAATAGTAATCGATTTTGAACCAAGTGCTCTGTTTCATGCTGATCGGGATCTTTGTACCTAGATATTGAACACATTGTTAACTCGAATCACCCTGAGTAGTACCAGTATATTGAAATTATCCTTACGATTTGAATTTCCCAATTTGATTTGCAATCGTAATTCTAATTTCCTTTCACACAGGCAAAAAGATCATAATTAGGGTCATCAGTGATTGTAGTCATGTTTGCCATCACATTCTGGCCCGTTTAAAAACAGTCTCCATTTCTTGTAGTCTTGGTTCCAGACCATGACAATTTATTCTTCCTTCAGAATACACTCCCTCTCCTTAGACACACAACTTTTTTTTTATCTCCAGACTGAATTCACTCCACTGAGAGAAAGCAGTCTTAGTCAAAGCAATTGACAAAAAGCAGTAGTTTCTTTATCAATATAAGATGGGTTAATCTTAACATCTGGAAGCCAGACTATTTCTTATACAGACTCCAATTTTTTTCTATGTTAACACAATACGCATCAACATGCATTTGCGTATGTTTAGACAGCTACCTACTATGACTTCATTTCCCATCTCTTGCCTAAGGTCAGCAATTATAATATATATTATAATTGCTGACCTTAGGCAAGAGATGGGAAATGAAGCTGTTCTTTATTTTCATATCTGCCTGCCTGGTATATACCAGGCAGGCAGATATGAAAATAAAGAACAGCATTATGAACTAGATCTAATAATCCAGTTTAAAATAAAAGTATGGCACCCATATATAACGGGGGGTCTGATCACTCTGTGGTACGCACCGGGGGCACTTTGTCTATTAAAAATATCCTGGAAAAAGGGACAAAATAGGTCAACAAAATGAGTTTTGAAATTATTTGGCCTTTTATTTAATTTAATTTAGTCAGTTTAATGTTAACCACCAGCTTCATAAATACCAATTACAGGATGAATTAAATTATGTTACTGCTTCTAGGTGACTGCCATGTCACATTTTTGCCCTGTCTTTTTGTGTCGTTTACTCAATTTTCCCTTCGAGTACGATGATTGCTGTAACATGAGAGCTATTTATCTTTCCAAACATAGGCGACAAAAACTTGATTGGCCATCCAAGAAACAGGACTATCAGTTTTCAAATTTTTTTTGACACCCAGGTACTGTGTGACATGAATTCCTCAACTATGATACAACAAAGTACAAGCAGATGAAAGCAAAACAATATGTTTTAATTAAAGACACAAGCTAACATTGTGGAGCTTCAATTTAAAAAATTGTCAAACTTTGATGTCTAAGCTAGATGTACATATTAGTGCCATAGGATTTAAACATCCATGGGCTTTATATGTGTTATGTGGTGCAGATCTGCGACTTTGGCACTTTAAGAGTTAAATGGACAAATAACCATCCTAGAGTATAAAAGTTTGATGCTGCCACTGGCAAAATATGCATGAATAAACAATTACCACTGTGGTGGAGTGTAAAATAGCCTAGATCTGCAAACAGTATTCTATGGGAGGAAATGCACCAGGTGAGTCTGGTCAACCTGAATACTCTTAGATTTTCACATTTTTTAAAGCAATAAATAATCATTTTGAAATGCAATTTTTATAGGGCTTCATTTTTTCGACCCTAACAAATACAGCATGGAGAATTATGTAACTAACATTTTTTTTTAAACTGTGGTCATTATTTACTTATGTTTGTAAAGCGATAGGGGCCCAAAATCTTGAGGATTGTCACAGACTGCTTAAAACAATAATACACAATGATACAAGTAACAAAATAGAACTAGCAAGAGTCAAATTACCACCAGTAATTTATTTTTTTAAACTAATCACTACTATAAATTAGTAGTCATCGTGAACTTTGTTCACAGAAAAAAGTTCTGATGCATACTCGTACTCAACGTATGGTATACTCACACTGGTTCCATGACATTTGCTCTGACAACAAAAAAACTCTGACTATTGCATACACTTACCCTAAACCCATCCCTAACCCTAACACTAACCCAATGCCTAACCCTAACCCTATTCTGAACTAAAAACCCAATAGAAAACCTTAACCCTATACTCTCTGTCTTCCGTGATATACCTGGAATTCCAAAGATATAACACAACTGGAACAACTGTCGTTCATGCAAATGTCAGGTTACCATTAGAATTTTTTTCCTCAGTTTTGCTATATATGTCTTTTAGTCATGATTTCGCATGTCTGTTGTTTTTGCAGTACCACCCAATTCTTTCTTTATACCTCAAGTCAATAAATCTTATGGCCATCACATCTCCAGGGTTAAAAAAATTCATTAGTGAACTCTGATTAATTGGTGATGCTTTGAGGTATGTGCCGCACATAAATCAATATATAATCAAAGCGATGGCCCATTTCACGCGTCAAATCACTATATTTATGATCATTAAATGATTGCCCGCGGATGGAAAGTCATGTACCGGTTTCTAGCTCGGCCTTCGCGCAAAGGGTGGATGCTAGATAAAGAACAGGGCTTTTATCAATATCACACATTTGAGCTGACTGCATATTTTTGTCTATTGAAAATGGATATCACAATCAGGAAGAAAATTAATCATCATGATCTAAAAAGCCGTAAGATACAAGACCAAGTTTATGGTTGTATAGTTGTTATTTACGCTGCTAGGGTCTGAGAGGTTTTTAAGTTACAAGTAAACATGATATTTGAAGTCAGATATCAGCATGTTGCTGTAAGACATCCCAGAAATAAATTTGTTTCACAAAACTCATTTTCAAAATGTTAAAGATAGTAGCACACTTTTGCATAACATCACATGGGGTCTTCAAATGAAATAAGATTTATTGCAACTTAAAGTGACAACTTATAATGGGAAGTAAAAACGCCTCCAGAACCAACTGAGATAAGACATTGTATGGTTTATTCATGCAAAAGAATTTGTCTTAAATTTGTTTGATGAGAAACAAGCATTAATTGAAAAGTATTGAATTAATCTCCAGCCCTGATAGAAATTAACCCCATAGAATGCGACACAACAAATTTCACCATCTGACCATCACAGCATTTTCTGATAAAACTTGTACCACAAAGAGGAAATGTATGACTAATTGACTATGACATATTCACAGCAGAAACTTTAGACAGCATACATATACTTCATTCTGGGAACATTGTGTCATAAAATTGAGGAATACTTCTTATTCTTGCAATTTCCCTACAAGGAGGGTTAAGGGTTAAGGAGCACTTTGTCCCTATAATCAAAACAAGAGGCACTAACTCAAGGAGGCACAAGATGGGTCAAGCCCGACACCTAATGTGCCTCTTATGGACATTGACTGTCTGGCACTCAGCCCTTTATTACCATTAATGGCCTGCCTGACAGTTGATGAAAGCTGTGGCGAACCAAAATGCCATCTGCCCGATGGCTACAAATGTGCCGCCTGCCAGCAAAACCACTCCCGAAAAACCTTTCACAAAATGGACTTAAAAACCATATTCAATTAAATTCCCGTTCATAAAGCGCCTGAAACCAATTTGGCTTATGATGAAACAGGAAAAGGGATGAATTGTGATGAACTTATTACCTTATGTTACTCAAGAATATTTTGATGACTTCATATTTTTGAGCATGTCCTAACCATTGCTTCCCAAAGTCCGGCCCACAGAGGATGCCATTCCCGACCGCGAGACATCTTTTTTTTTCCTTTTTGGGGGGAGAGAATAGCAATTCACTGTAGATCAGATAAAGGGCTTATCTGAATTTTAATTGTCTGAACTACTGAAATTAAAGTGAGTTAATACATGTAAATTACTACTAAAAGTGTGTAAATAATTGATTCAGCTTAGTTAAAAAAAAAAGTTTGAAACCCCCTGTGATACATGAAAACCCCTGTAGTCCACACTAACTATTAAATTCCATAAAGCAGTGATTTTACCGCTCTCTCATTTTTCCATGCTGCATGTATGTACAAACACCAGCCTTTCTACCAAAAACAAACTAACAAAGAAAACATGACTATTAGTGAAAAGAAAAAAAAAGAACATGACAAATGTACATGTAAGTATAGTTAGTGGGAAACTTCATTAGTATTGTTAACTCAATAAGTGCCAAAGATGCAGATCTGCATCAAGTAATACACATAAAGGCCACAGAGGTCTAAATCCTCTGGCACATTAAGAGTTAAAGAAGTGCAGTACAAATGGTGGGCTTTACACTGGCTTCAAAATCAATCATTTTGAACTCTCAATGTCAAAACAAGTTAACTGGCAAGTTGAAGTTGTTCTTGGTTTGCAAATTAACATCCCAACAAATGAACTTATTAAGAAAATAAGCTACAAATTATCCATACTGTCAAGATTATATATTTTCACCTCGCACAAAGACTGAATGCAGAATATCATGATGAAAAAGGCCATTCTAAGTTTTCAAGAAAAATGTGATCATTGTTTGAAGCTTTTATCAAAATAAGGACCACTATGAATTCCAGATGATGGAAGAGGCCGGTCAATTTATGTTATCTGAATTTTATACTGCTGTTACTAAAGTTTGAGTATATCAATGGGTCACTGTTTACAGGATACACGTATATGAGTCCTAAATTTGAGGAGGCAAATGACGTTTTAGATTCAGGCAAGTTTGGAAACTAAGGACAAGATAATTATCAATTGACCCTTGACCTTCCCCATTGACCCCTGTGACTCTACCAAAATATTTGCCTTTTAGTTTTCAACCTAACTGCCAAATTACAACAACAGTGAGCACTTCTTATGGAACTTATACG